>ML675648.1:1914737-1989248 GCA_007922155.1 Mesoclemmys tuberculata
CGCGCGGCGGGCGGGGGCGCGATGACGGCGGAGCTGGAGGCCGAGGCCGCGGAGGGCGGCGGCGCCGCGAGCCAGGAAGCGGTGAGAGCGCGCGGCCGGGACCCCCCCGGCCCGGCCCGGCCCGGCCCGGACCCCCCCGCGGCCGCGGGCCCCGCGTTTCCCGGCGGCGGGGCTGAAATGGGCCCCCCCGGCCTAAGGCCGCCTCGGAGCTAAGCTGGAGCCCGGGGGGGCTGGGCGCCAACGGGGGGGCACGGTGTTTCCGGGGCGACATCGGCCCCAGCCCTCCCGTAGTGCCCAAACCCCCCCACACTGCCCCAGCCCCCCCACACTGCCCCAGCCCCCCCATAGTGCCCAAACCCCCACACTGCCCCAGCCCCCCCGTAGTGCCCCAGCCCCCCCATAGTGCCCAAGCCCCTACACTGCCCCAGCCCCCCCATAGTGCCCAAGTCCCCCCAGTGCCCAAACCCCAGTGCCTGAGCCCCCCACACTGCCCGAGCCCCCCCCAGTGCCGATTTGCCAGGCTGTGATTTCCCAGGGTTTCAACCACAAAGCTTCAGCTCAAAGGAGCCCAGGAAAGTTCAGCCCAGGGCGCTCTACTTTTTTCATCCAAGTGAATAAAATAACAGGCCCCTATGATATTTGGCCCTTGCGCAGCAGGGTCCCTTTCAGTGGCTTCGGCGTGCTGGCCGCAGAGTTACCCTGTTTGTGGCGTTTCCTTCGTCAGCCTGTCGTGATGTGACCAGTTTATTTTTTTGGAGGACAAGGGAGCTCTTTGGCAGGCTTGCAGCATCTTTGAAGAAGGATGGTGTTTACTAGAATGAATGGGTGATTTGCTGTGTGTGGCCGGATGCGCACATCAGTCATGTTCTTCCATCGTTATACTGCAATAATAGCAATGTATTTGTAGCTTAACATCACGCATGATTTTAAAACAGTTAATGTTAGCTAGTGTTAGATGGGAAGATCTTTAAGACTTGACAGCTCAGAGATATACGTACAGTTTTCTTCAGCTCTTTGATGGAAGTGCCTTAAACCTAAAGTGTCAATGAATGCCTCTTGTTTGTGGTTGGACTGAAATCTTCTATGATCTCCTCATTTTCTTCCCTGCACCTGTCCATGTGAGGAAGCATGGACACAGCTTTCGTAACAGCTCGACAACAGAGTTTCATGTGTCTGTTGAAGATGTTGCTTGGGAATGCCTGTGGCAGAAGGCACCCCTTTATTCACACCCTATGCACCATTCTAATAATCTTTGTACACATTGTGCCTTGTAAAGTATCAATTGAAACCCCATAACCTGCAGGTCAGTAATATCATGGTGGAATGTATGTGGCAACATTATATGTAAAGTTATGAACATCAGATAAAACCGTGACTGAAGTGTGTTTACCAGACAAGTCTGTGGATGCGATAAATCTGTTTCTCAAAGACAAAAGAACAAAGCTGATGCTTCTGGTCAATAGTCCTCAAAGCTGATGGGCAATCGTTTATCAATTGGCCATTCTTTCTCAAGGAAAGGGGACAGTAACAAACAGATCTACATCTTAGCAAGCAACACTTTGGAACCTTTTTCATCGCCAGACTTCTGGACTCCAACCTCACAGCAGAAATGAACTTTATCTAGTAACCATTTCTGGCTTTAGTGCCTTATACTCACTTAAAACCCATCACCTTGTACCTAAATAGACTTGTTTTAGTCTTTTAATTAAAACTAATCCAGGGTTGTGAATTGTTTGGGTATCTTCAGTGAAGGTAGCAGACTGTTATATATTGATCCCTTAGAAGGGCAACCAATCTAATATATCTGGACCGTTCAGGAGAGGGCTAGACGGTGCAGAATGTCAGGGTTATTTTAAGGGAAATCCAGACTGGCAGTGTGTTGGGGTCACCCTGCAAGCAGTACCCAAGGCTGCTGGAAGCCAGAGTGTGGCTGGTGTTTGCTGACAGGCTGCTGGGGTCAGAGTTGCTGGACCAGGGCTGTGACTACACACAGGCACTCAGGGTGTGACCTGCGTGCACTTTGTGAGGAGCCCAGATTGGGACTTACAGCAGCAAAGCATTGTGAGGCACTCCAGGTTGCAGGGCAGGGGTGACAGCCCCTAACTGATCTAGATTGCACCCCAAAATATCATAATGACAGACGTTTCCAGTGTCTGTCAGTGGGAGTTTTTCTTTTGACTTCAGTGGGCTTTGGATCAGGCCTGCGGTGAACAAGGATACATGCTTGAAATCGCTAAGTGGGAGCAGTGAAAGTATTCTAGGGAAGGATGAGTTTAGTGCAAGGCTGCTGGTTGACAGTGCTGAAGACTGAATTATTCTATGGAAGGTCTACGGGACAAGCAGTTGTAGCAAGATTTATGGCACACGTAGCGAGACGGACACCGACGTGAGGAAACAGCAGTTTATTATTGCCAGCAACAGGCCCAGCGGAATAATTTCCAAAGGCTGAGCCCCGAGTATACTGGGGCTCCACCTTATATACATTCAGGAGTACATGAATATTTATACATGACATGATACTACTACTAAATTTTACATAACATGATTGGCTTCTATTATTTTAATTTTTATACATTAGGGGTGTGTGAGAGGATGCGCTGTGTGGTTCTTTGTTTAAGATTTTAGGATTGTATAGGAGTATGCGCAATGGGATTGTTTTTGAGGTTGTGGGCCTCCTTGGGCTTATCTTAGCCCTCAGGATGGACGCTGGCCCCTTGCTCCTCTTGACACGGACTGATAACGATGTTTTGTATTACTTCAACAGTTTTTTGGCAGGTTTATTGGTCAGGTAGAATTGAAGTGGAAAATTCATTAGCTTTGGCTTGAGTGGAAAAATTCATGGGCTTTTGCTTGCCCCACAGTGACAATGCGATCTTCCCTCATCTGCATATGTACACCTCTGCTGTTGATGGCATGAACTGTCTTGTTTCTTTAGTGACTGAAGTACTACATTTAAACAAACAAACAAAAGAAAACACACAACCACCACCACCAAACATCACTGGTATGGCTTAGGATTTTCTTGGGGCTCCACTTCTAAAATTTTTAGGTAGGCTAAGTACATAGGGATAAAATAATTTGCAAGAAATAATTTTCTGTAAATCTACTCTTATTTTGGTGTCCAATTGGAAAGGATGTTTGGAAATACACTAGGGGAAGTATGGGGAACAAATATTTAATGATCTTCCCAGCCTAACAGAGAAAAGGATAACGTGATTCAAAGAGGGATAATCCATCCAAAATGTAATTCTGGTTGAGGCAAGACAAATTCAGACTGGATGTAAGGTGTACATTTTAACTGTGAGAGTAATTTACCATTGGAACAATTTACCAGAGGCTGTGGTGGATTCTCCATTACTGACAGGTTTTAAATCGTGACTGGATATTTTTCTAAAATCTGCTTTAGGCATTATTTTGGGGGAAGTTCTATGGCCTGTGCTATACAGGAGGTCAAAGTCAATGATCACAGTGGTCCCATCTGTCCTTGGAATCTATGAAGTCTCTGGACAGTATTTCCCCCCTTTCTGCCTTAAAAAAGCAGTAATTCATTTGACCTCTTGCCATTATTAAAACAGCAATCTTTAACTTCTGTGCCCTGTACAAAGACCAGCCTTCAAAAGTCTCTTTGAATGTAGGTTGTATTAACTGCCTTTAGAAGACCCAATTAAAACTTTTCTGAAGGATGCAAGTTGTCTGTACATAGACATTTGTAACATGGAGAGACCATGAATAGATTCGCTTTCAATCTCATTTAAGTTTGAAAGGCTAGGGACTTGCCTAAGGTACATTCATAGGAATTGAGCCCAATCCAAGACATTCAGGGCACCTACATTCTTGAGAGAATTGGGCTGTTCCTTTGCTCTCCACTTCCCTCTAAAGCCATGGCATATTCTGAGCTTTTGGGCGTTCTGCGTTGGAGAACTCAGTGGGAATGGGTGATTGAATGATTGATTTTGTTTGTTTTTGTTTATGCAGTCAAAATGTCAAAATTGTACAAACCTGGGAGTCTGCATATGTACATCAAAGCAGTGGCCAGCAGCTGTTCTCGTGCTTCAATCTAGCTAGGTCGTGCACTGTGAAAGGTCTTACTGCACAAATGCTGGCATTGTTGTTTACATCACTCTGTAGGTTTTTAATCTTGATATCTATTTCCCCAGCATGATAAATGTGAAGTTAAATTGCAGTGGGTAAAGGTCACCTATTTTGTGTGCTTCTTCCATGCAGGCCCCTGTCTTGTCCTTCATGAAGACTGTTATTTATGCAGTCCCTTTCTTGAGCCGTTCTCTCCTGCCTCTATCCTTTCCTGCTTTAAATCCCTCCTCAAAGCATACTACTTCAGGTAGTTTGTATGCTGTAGTTATTTTAAAACAACAAATCTAGGACTTCAATCACTCCTTTAGTTGACCACAGCATCATCTTCCCCTCTTTCAGCCCCTAGTGGTTATCAGCCTCTTTTGTTGCTATAGTCTTAACATATATTGTAAGCTCTTCTGGGTGGACACTCCCTTTCTTGTAAAGTGCCCGGCACAGGGCTCCTGTATATTATAGTTGTTTCCATTACTAATGTTCAGTGTTTGAGGTGGCACAACACAAAGATCAGTCAGAACAGAGCGGAGATCTTTAATAAATCTGACACTTAAAACACGCCAGTGCAGATGTATTGGTACTTGCCAACTCTTGTTTGCCATAAATGCAAACCCTCTCAATATGTTGTACAGAGGTCGCCTTCAGTTCCTAAACTCTAGTCTTGTGACTGACTGGCTAATGTAATAAAATGGACCTTAATGGAACCGCCAGAGGACCAGAAAAACTGATAGGTGAGTAGAAAATGGTCTTTAACTAAAGGTTGGATAAAATTGCCTCAGAAGTCTTTGGGATACTTAAAAAAGGTCACTTAAGACAGAGGGTTGCCTGTTGACTCTAGGTGCTTAGTGCCTCTCTCATGGTAAGACTGTTCCTCTTCAACCACACAACATGTTCTGTCTTGTCTTGTGTTTAGTTATCATGTGGTTTTTATTAACTTGGGTCAGATGTAGGTAAGCAGTTTTATGTTTAATTTTTCCTCCAGACCAAAAAAAAAAAAAGAAAGAAGTGCCCTGCAGCACAAAGGAGAGTTAAGCAACAGGAATACAACTTGGTGTGGCAGCAAAATTAGCAACATGATATAATTGGTTTGCCTTTGTGAAAGGACTCCAGCCCTGATTCTCAGAAAGCTGGCACTTGATCAGCATGCCTTTTCCCTTTGTACGGCCTGCTAGTCATAAGAAGTTCCAGTCTTTCTTTTCTCTCAGGATTAGCTTTGCGGATGCAGGAGGGAAGGGGTTAGCCAAGAATTAAGCTAAGTGAATATCTCTGGCAGGGGGCATTAAGATTGGTTTTTACTCAATGCTTTCTCAAGAATTTTAATTTTTGGAGTTTTAGCTGTAAAAGGATAAAGAATGTGAGCTCTTCAGGGCAAGGAATATGGTTCACCCATTTCTCTAAAGTGTGTAGTGAACATTGATGTTGTTGTTTGTCTCATAACGTTTCTAAGTGAAATAGCAGCCATGGAATGACTGCTGTTTGTGCTTTTGATGGATAGTTGGAAACAAAGGTGACTTGCTTAATACCCATAGGAAAACATGACCCCAATTAGATCCAAATGTGTAGAGTTACTATTTAATCTTATCAGACGATAGGAAGAATCTTACAGTGGAATTGCAGAGCAATAGATTTAGGATCATATAATTATACAAGATGGGGAGATTAAAACTCTGGGTAAAACTGCGGGAGGGCTCTTAAAGTCCCTCACTAACCTCAAGTATGTGAGAATTGATCATGAGGATTTCTCTCTGGGTGCCAAAGTCCTTCCTAAACGCGTGATTGTTGCATTGCAAAGCTATATCTCACGGTCTCTAATTCCAGTTGAAACCAAATGCTAGAGCGAGAAGGCTGCTGAAATGTTTCTTATGAAGGAAAAATTGTCATGGATTAGAATAATCAAGAGCTCTGACTCTCTATGTAGAATTGACCCCTCTGGCTCATTGCTGTCACTAAAATTATTCATAGCACTGGAATGCTTAGAAGGTAAACCTGATGACCACTGCTACAAAAGGACAGTCCTTTGATTCAGTGTTTATGCCATAACTGGCAGTTAATACAAAGTAACTAGGTCCATATGAAGTATTTATTAGGTTTCAGATGTACAGTGGCATTCTGGCATGTAATTTAGATACTTACCTTACTCCATTGACCACAGATTCTTTGTCAAGTGATGTATATGAACTTCGGAGTTACCGTTGTTCAGCTTTTGTCTACCTGTAAGGCATCTTTTTCCATGCTGTTGTTGGGGCCCTAGGCTTTCAAATCTGACAGACCAAATGCTCTCCATCCCTGACTAATATTGTTTGACTCATTCAGAAGCAAACAGGAATATCGTGCAATCAGTAGGAAACTGGTGCAATAAGATCAGTGAAGCTAATGCCTCTTAGCCAGCCAGCGTCTAGATTTTGTACCAGCTGTAGTGGTCAAGAGTAGCTCCATCTACTGTTCACAATCGTGCAATCAGGAAATTGCAAAGGCCTAGATTGCTCTGGTAAGGATTCTCAACAGAGATAATCTGTCACAGCTATTAGAATAATGCAGGATGGAAAAAGAGTTTTCTGGCCGTATCTGCATCTTCTTGTCCCTTAACTGGTCATGGCCTTCAGGCCATGTCTTCACTACACAATTAAGTCAACTTATGTTAGCTCAACTTGCAGCCCCTACTGTAATTACTGTGATTTTTCATGTCCACATTTTTCTTTTTCTGTTGGTGCCACAGCCTGGACTCTCAGCGGCAGATGGCAAGGCTCCAGCTGTCCTCACTGCTGGGGCTCACAGCTGGAAAACCCCCTTCACGCACAATTTCAAAACAGGGACCCAACCAGCAGTGAAATTGACGTTCCTGTTAATTTCAAGGCTTGGTTGTTAACCACCCTGACAGCCAAGGAGAAATAAGACACTGTGTCATCCAAACTACAGGAAGTCGACCTAAACCTTACGCCTCTTGTTGAGATGGATTTATTGGGTCTGCATAGTGGGCCAATTACAGCTGTGGGAGAAGCACTAAAGTATGTACGCTTACATGGTTATATTGACGTAAGTTCCCTTACATCGACTTAACTTTGTAGTGTAGACATGCCCTCAGCTGCAAACTTAAATTAAACTTAGCCCCTCTTTGTCAATTGAGTTTAGCTCCCACAGTAAGAAGAGCATATACTATCCTCACCACGCACTTGAGATGCTTCCACAGCCAACCAAAATCCCCTCCGTCTTATCTGGTTTGAGCTTCAGCCATCTTGTTATCATTCTAGCCCAAGTCTTGGCCTGGCACTGGAAAAACAGACGTGCTGAGGCATCCAGACTCAGTGAAAAAGATCTGTGAAACTGCATGTCATCTGCACACTGACAACTCCACAGCCTGGACTGCCCCATTATCCCACATCGCAACCTGGCCACAATAAATAAGGGGAATATGGAATAAAGCCCTGAGGAACCCTGCATAGGGTCACAGATATGAAATTTCTATTTTTGAGATATAGTTTACTCCTGATGTTTAAAAGAAAAGAAAAAAAGAGAGAGAGCACGCAAAAACTTGAAATCCGAAATCATGTTTTCCATGGTCTAGGTTTGACTGTAGTCTCTATGTTGAAAGATTTTGAATGGTAGCTCAACCAACAAGCAGCTAGCTAATCAAAAATTCAGAGCTTCTTGTGGGAGGAGGGGAAGAGGATTTTCCTGGCCGACTGTGCTCTATATCTCTGGCACCTTTTTGTAAGTGAGATGTGACATACACAAATGGCATGTGCAGCTAGGCTTAAAATAGCCCCCCATCAAGCCCACACAAATTCCCTGGACTCCTTATATGTCCTAATGCACATGCTGCTTCTCTTTGAGAGGATTGATTTACATGGTGCCCTGGTGCCCTGCCCCTCTCCCCCAGTATAACTATTGGTGCTTTTACCGTTTCTTCTCAGATATGCTCAGATATTCTCTTTTAAATACAAACAAAGATTAATGACTCTGTAAACAAATTGGAAGAATTTGAAGAGATTCAGATTGAAGTCTGACAGTGTCATTGTCTTAGATTGTTGGGTCCTGTGTCGCTGTGTTAGTCAAAATCATAAGTGAGCCCCTGACAAGCACTGCTGAAGCCTGGCGTCTTTCTCATTCACCTCCTTACATGAACTTTCTTTGTCCTTTTTAATGTAGAATTGCCAAATGCTCTTAAACCAACTGAGAGAAATCACAGGAATTCAGGATCCCTCATTCCTGGATGCAGCCCTAAAGGTTAGTAAGCTTTGCTGAGATGCTGTACATGTCTTCATTGTTCTGTTGAAAGGCAATCTCTGCGGACTTAGGCCATGTCTATGCTAGCACTTACGTTGGCAAAACTTTTGATGGTCAGGGATGTGAAAAAACACAGAGACATGAGTTTTGCTGGCATACGTGCTTGTGTGCGCAGCGCTGTGTGGCCACTGCCGTGTGTTGAGTTGGTTTTATGATGTCAATGGGAGAGCTGTCTCCTGTCAGTTTAGCACGGCTACCCGCATGCTCTTATAGCTCTATCGGTACAGCTGTGACTCTGTAAGTTTGTAAGTGTAGACACGGCCTAAGTCTCGTGGCTTGTAATGTAGTTCAAACTTTAACCAGCATATAAGCTCTCAGGAGATTTCTGTAAATAGCATTTAAAATCCAAATATTTGTTTGGCATTTGTTACATGCAAATAGCAGAATATAACATTGCTTAAGGTGCTCAAAACTAGACTGGACAAAAGTAGTGCAATATATGCTCTAGGGAACAATTCTGTCCATACAGGAGGGTGGACCAAGTTACCTATTAAGTTCTGTTATTTTAAAGACACGAGACCTACGTGGGTGGATACATGAGTACCACATATGATATTATGACTGTAAGGGACTAACTCTTTGGATTAATAGCCATTCTTCTACATTTTGAATCAAACTACAGTGAGAGGAATTCTCGTGCTTTTCCAGCAATAGGCTTTAAGAACCTGTTCTGCAAGCATTATGCTGAGATGCTGCAGTCATTTCTGGGAAACACTGAGGTTTGGCTCAAGTGGGCTTCTTCATGTGTGTTCTGAAGCATAACCATAAATAACAATGATGTGGGGTAAAATAAGTTTTCCTTCAGCTAAACAGTCTTCACCATTCTGGACAGCCGAAACAACCACCACAGGCTTATGGTTTGTGCTTTTAGACTTGTGGGCGCTTTGCCTGAACTGGGAGCACAATAACATGCTAGAAACAGAGGCATGTGAGAGGTCCTGGGTAGTAGTATTAGAAGAAGAAACACACTTATGGAAAGATCTCTACTTGTAAATCATAAATTAGAACAAATTGGGAGGAGGAGGGTAATACGGTACTAATATGATCCAGTCTGGGACCACTGGAGATTGTTCTCCAGGCATATCAGCCCGAACTGTTGGTGGTGACTGTGCCAGGTTGCTTTTTTTTTTTTTCCCTTTAAAAGAAGGAAAAAAGTCCCCTTGGATATTTCTTCAAGCGGGAGTTGCTATACAATATTGGATTAAATTAATGGGAATTAATTGATTACAGAGTTTTGGGAGAGGAAAAAGCTTTCTTTGTTTGTAAATTTTAACATTGCTTTATTCCTAAATCTAAATAATATAACTTAAAATATCAGGGATAGACCTTTCTCTTGTGAAATGGGCTGCATGGTCTGTTTGACATGTGGTTCCTGTAGCTCCTTTACTCATTCTAACACTTATAAAGCAATGCAGAGGGCCATAGTCATAACTCCCTGAAAAACACAGTGCTCTCGCTGACTAGTAAAGCCCCAACTGAGTGAATGCTTAAGCACGTGCCTAATTTTAAGCATATGAGTAGTCTGACATCAGTGGGGCTACTCACATGCTTAAAGTTAGGTCTTTGCTTAAGTATCTTATGCTTAAGTAGAGTGAAAGCTAACTATCATCTGAGAAATTTCAGCCTTACAATTTTAGCTCCTCCTTGACCATCAGCATTTTCCCCTGGCTGGAGAAAGCAGACTTGGTGCCAGCGTGTTCTCTTTCAAATGAATGGTGTTGATTTTTCATTCAGATGTATATAAAAGAATCTTAGAATAATGGTTACTTGGCCATTTCTCCCTCTTCCCTCCCCCTTTTCTCCTCTTAGGCTGCTAATGGTGACCTAACAGATGCAGTCAGCTTCCTCACTGAGGAGTATGTTCAAGAGCCAGGCCCAGAAGCAGTAGCTGTGGAACCATCTGACTGTGAAGGGAGTGCTGTGGGCAAAGAGCTCCCCACCAGTAGGTGCTTCATTCTTGTCTGGAATACTGTGTGCATTCATGGTCACCCTTTCTCAGAAAGAGAGATGGAGTTATCACTGATAAGAAATCTCAGGGGGTGAAATTCATCCTGTGCAGGGGCTAGAACAAGGCCTGTGCCTTAAATAAGTCCCACTTAGGCCCTTTTCATCAAACAGACAAATTGTCACTTTGAACCTCTGTAACAAGGCAACTGGGAACAACTGAGTCCACTTTAGAATTCCACCTTTTTGTTTCACCCTTTCTGTTGCACAGGCCGGGTACAGCTCAGCTGACAGGGTGTCTTTGCTGTTTGAAATGAGTGTCAGTCAAATGAAATGGTCAAAGACAGTGTAAGTTGTAACAGGATTTGGTGTTGCTGAAAATTTGTTCAGTTTTATGGACCTCTTTTGTTAGATGGTGTTTATTTGTCTTGCACAAGCGTGCTAGACTCTTAGGATTTTTTTCTTGGTGTGCTCACTGCTTTACAGTGTACTTTCAGATACAGTATGGGTATGGCAGGGTTCTGTGTAATTCTAGCAATAACAGATTGCTTACTAATTGTCAGCCCTACCTTGATATTACCTAGTTATTTTACTCTGATTCCCAGTTATGAGGTTATTTAACTTGTTTATTTTCAGGTGGAACATATTTCTCATTCAGAGTTCTCTTGTGTATGTTCAATTAGGTTTTAATTCTGTGCTTCTCTTGAACTTTAGGCTCTGAGTGCCCAGTGTTTCTGAGAGTACTAGCACGTGGTTGACATTTTCCCCCAGGTCACGTAAACACCTCTCAAGTCATTGGCAAAACGCCCTATCTTTTATGCCTACGAGTTCCGTGGTAGAAATAACAAACGGTGGTTGCTGATAACAACATAAGGATAAGAAGGAAATAAAATAACTACCAAGTAAGGTTCTGCCACCCAGCCGCAAAACTAGAATGTTGTGGTCAGCACATAAAATACGGGTGGCTTTATTGTACTGGATTAGAACAGTTTGGTGTCTGAAAGACTTTGGCCAAGGTTGGATCTAAGAAGTCCTTATTGGGGAGGGCCTTGTAACTCAGATGGCCAAAAGGAGTTTAATGGTTTTCATCCATTTCTAGTATTCAACAGATAAGGAATAACTATAACCAAAGACTGGCGCGTAGTGGGATAAGCAGTGCTCAGACTGATTATAAAAAAACCTTCAACAGCTCTTCCTGCAGGCTCGTGGCCGTCTCTGATCTCTCTCCCTGCTTTGGCAGCCTTTTGTGACCTCAAAACACGTGTGCCCTAGCATAGAGAACTGAGCAAAGTTGTTAAGACATGTACTTCTTTCTACAAATACCTGTTAGCAGCCTGGGGAAATCTTCATCTTCACCTTCATCTAGTGTTTTCTTGAGCATTTAAACCTAGTCTTTAAGCACTTTCTTTGAAGCCTGTGTTCCACCCTTTGATCATTCCCACCCACTGAACAACTAGCTTCTTTTGTGTCAGTGGCTCTACACAAGCACTTCCTCGCTATCCAGTCAGTGTCTCTTTCAGCTAGAGAAGTCATTCTTCATTCACAATTCTTCAGCTTACTCAAGCCTCTAGATAGTAGTCCTAAATACATGCGGGTGTCTCTGTACTATAAAATGATACTGATGTTAGAGCAACAAGGAGCTACGCAGGCACTAAGCATAACATTGTCAAAAGTGCCTGTGTGACTTCGGTGTCTAGGGACCACTGAAAGTCAATAGGACTTAGCTGATTTAGAAAAATTTACCTGGAACAACTGGTGTAGACAGGCTTTGATGGCATAAGGTAAATAGCCCATGTCCCATCTGCATTATATATTACACAATTGCTACCACAAGCACAGCTGTGCTATTGATGGTAATTGCTGTAAAACCACTACTGCTTTTTTCCTTGGAAGGTAGCTTGCTGCTTTCACTTCCTGGAAACAAAGAAATGCCAAGAGCTGCTTTTTGCCAGACACATGGTTGGGAAGGTAGTATCTAAAGTGGGCAGGGAGTCATGCTTCAAATATCTACAGATCACATGAGTATTTTTAACTTCTGGGTGGGGCTTCCTTCACATTTCAACAGGTTCTTGCTTCTGAGCAGCTAAATCTGTTGAGTGTTACTGCTCAGCTGAGTAATGGTAGGGACACTAGAGCACAGACAATAGGCCAGATGAGTCTTCCAGACAGATTACTGTGAACTGGGAATTTGATTACCTGGAAATTGTTTTTAAAAGCAATGACATGCTTTGAAAACAAAACAAAAAACCCTAAGTATAAATATGAGCTAAAATATAAGGAAACTTAACTATAAATCTAAACTTACAAGGAACGCATTTCTTTTAAGCCTTTCATATTGTGAAAAGACAAATATGCTGCAAAAATAATGCATGGCCTAATTGAGCATCTTGTTTTGCGCTAAGCAGGTTTGTAAAATAGGAAGCGCCGTACTTGGGAGTAGCTAGGGGGCCAGTCAATTACATTTTATTCTGCTCTTTAAGGCCCATCTGTTTCAAAACTGCTGCTTTCTCCACTCTCTTATTCCCAAATAGGTGGCAAGCAAAGTGGGCTTGTAATTGGCTGATCATTCCCAAGACACAATAAGAGACCAGTGGTACACAATATCTGACTTGACTTTGATTCCAAGTCTTTGCAAAAATATTACCAAACTAAGCCCCTTATTCTAAAGCCATTTCAATAACTAACACTGGGGGAGTGGTAAATAATGAAGAGGACAGGTCATTAATACAGAACAATCTGGATTGCTTGCTAAACTGGGTGCAAGCAAAAATACGTATTTTGATAAAGCCAAATGTAAATGTATGTATCTTGGAACAAAAATTATCGGCCAGGCTTACAGAATGGGGGGTTTCTTGGGAAGCAGTGCCTCTGAAAAAGGTTTGGGGGTTGTGGTGGATAATCAGCTGCACACGAACACAGTGTGATGCTGTGGCCAATAGGGCCAATGCAATCCTTGGTTGCCATCATGCTGCCTAGCATGGGACACAGCTAAGAGTGCCAATTTCAAGTCAGCCTGCCAGAATACAGGGCATATACCCCAAACCGGTGTACCATCTCTGTCATAGTACTTCACCAAGCCAGTAACAGTTGTGTGCTTCCAAAATAGTATGCTAGTTATTATGAAGCTACAGACCCTTTAGGTCCTCCAGCCCCTCATGCACCCCCCAGACAAACCAGACTTCTGTGATAAATTATTATTAAAACCAGAAATTATATATAAGGTTCTTCCAGTTCCAGAGAGCCAGCCAGGTACCCCAGGTCAGAGTATATACTTCAGATCTACCCAAAAACCATGTTGATAGTCAGTCCTTCAGTAAACTAAAAATGAAAGGTTTATTAATATAAAAAAAGAGAAATATTAAAAGGGTCAATTGAATCATATAAATTACAGTTGATTTCAGAGTCTGTAGATCAGTGATGTTAACTCTACTAGCTTGCAATAAATCTCTGGTTCGTCCCAAATATTGGGGTCTTCAGTCTATTGTTCAAAGTTCCCTTTTGTTAGAAATCACAGTCCAGAGATGTGGAGCAAGAGAGAGGCAAGGAGGTGATGTCACCACCTCCAGTTTATACCCCCAGTCCACGTGCATGGAAAAGTACTGGCTCAAACATGGAGTCATTGGTCAGGTCTTGTGTACCTTGCTGAGTCATGGGGTATTCATTGTCCATATGCTCTCTGAGGTGTCCTTGGGAGAGGCCAACTGGAAGAGATGATTCTCTTTAATGGCCCATCAACACATGGCTGGCTAGTCTTGATGTGTTCCTAGGTAATGGCCACAAGACATATTTACAACATCTTTAGTGACAAGCATACAGTAACATTTCGTAACTTCATACCCAGTAATGATATATGCATTTCAACAAGATAGCACTGATTAACCGATCACAACTTTTCTAATGATACGTTATATGGCATACTGTGTACAGGATTTAGTGCAATTGTGTAACAGTGGTGACAATACTAGTATAGAGGGTCAATTGCCTTTTTATGCGGCATCATAGATGCATAAACGGGAATATTAAGTAGGAATAAAGAGGTTATTTTACCTCCTATATTTGGCAGTGGTGCGACTGCTGTTGGAACACCGTGTCCAGTTCTGGTGCCCATAGTTAAGGAAGGCTGTTGATAAATTAGAGAGAGTTCAGAGGAGAGCCACAATAATGATTAAAGGATTAAAAAACATTCCCTAGAGTTACAGACTCAAGGAGATAAATCTATTTACCTTACTTAACAAAGAGAAATTAAGGCGTGATTACAGTCTAAAAGTACCTACATAGGGAACAATTACTTAATAACGGGTTCTTCAAACTAGCTTCGAAAGGTATAACATGATTCAGTGCCTGAAAGTTGAAGCTAGACTAATTCAGGCTGGAAATAAGGCATACATTTTTAACAGTGAGGGTCATTGGCATTGTTATCAAGGATTGGGGTGGATTCTCCTTCACTGTCAATTTTAAAATCAAGATTGAATGTTTTCTAAAATATATGCTCTAGGATTTATTTTGGGGGGAAGCCCTATGGCCTACAAGAGGTCAGACTGGATGACCACTATGGTCCCTTCTGGTCTTGGAATCTATGACTCTACAGTACTATGAACTTTAAGTCCCTTTTGCTTGTTTCCTTTTCTTAAACCAGTCCAAACTGCTTCTTACTCACTTCACATGTCCTAATCAAGGTATTAGGAAATCCTGGTCTTTAAATAGCACTGTGGGGTGCTTGTCTTTTACCTCCGCTCACTTCTTGATTATAGAATATTTGTTTTTTAAATTAAAGGGACATGGAGTGAATTTAATTTTTCATCAGAAAGTTGTAACGTTTCTACATTTTGATTTAATTGCATGAATGAAGTAAAACTGTGTTAACATTGTTTGGTCCTTTGCCTTTTTTTTAAAATGTTACACTGCTTCTGCTGTAAAACAATAACTCCACTTCAATTTCCAGATGCAACTGATTTAACTCCTGGTAACAAAGATGACCTCCAGGCAGTCATTGCTCTCAGTTTATTGGAGTCTTCAGAAATTCAAGCGGTGGAAAGAGATGCTAACAGGTCAATGAATGTGCACATTGTTTTTTCTTTGCTTCTGTGTGGACCCCGGGGCTTTATGCTGAGTGCATTCTTATCAACTGTAAAACAAATGTTATTCATTCAGCTTAAGTGTGCTTAGTGATTTTTGGAAGGTGCTTCAACTATCACCCTTAGGGGACTATAGCCAACATACGTCATACCTGACTTGAAGAGACTGCTTTTGCAACAGCACCACAGTACCATGCTTAAGGATGAAAAAAGCCAGTTCTCTTCATGGCCCATGCAGTCCCTGCCATCTCTACTGATGTCGCCAACGTGGAGGCTTTTATGGTGCCAGTCCATTAAAAACTGTACTGAGATCTCATGCCTCGACTCATTTTACATAGGTTACTAAACAGCTATTCACTTTTCACTGTTTAACTGGATTGCATTTGTACAGAATTTGTCTCCATTAACTACTAAACAAAACATGCTCTGTCTACAAATCTCGCATATAGGTAGTCTATGACAAAAAATGCTCGTGGTACTGTTACCCCACGGCACCCCAGATCCCCTCCAAGCTCTATTTGATTCACCCACCTGTTTTGTCTCATCTTAAAGAAGGGAAGCTCTCTAAGGCAGATGGGGTGTCTGTTAGTAACTGTCGGCACACTGCCCAGCACAGTGGGGCCCTGATCTGTGATACAATAGATTGATTATAAAATATAGTCCTAGCGGGGACAGGCACTGTATGCCAGTGTGAGCCAGCTCCTTGTATGTCTCCTGTTTCGGACTGCAGAAGTGTTCAATTCCTTTTGTCTTTTTCTGTTGTGGTTACTTGGCCAGCCTCTTAAAGTGAGTTTCAGTGCCTTTTAAATGGCCGTCAAGACTCTCTTGTGATGTTTTTTTTTTTACAATTTTGGCATTTGCATGCTTGTCCTCTGACAGGGCCCACAAAGCAAACACTGCTGAAAACAAAAATTGCTCCAAAAGGAAACGGTGTGAAGTCTGGGGAGAGAATCCCAACCAGAATGACTGGAGGAGAGTGGATGACTGGCCCGTTGGCATGAAGAACGTTGGAAATACATGCTGGTTTAGTGCAGTCATACAGGTAATGCAATGGCAATGGTAATACTTTTCCCTTTTGTAATGCCTACTGTCTCGGGCTCAAAATGTGCATTTCTTATAATTAAGTAACCTTCACAGGATCTCCATAATGATAGTAATGTCCCCTTTTTTACAGGTGGGCAAATGTTGGCACAGAGAGGTTAGTTGACTTTTCCTAGATCACAGTGAACCAGCCAGTTATTCTGTATTTCTCCATATTGCAATCATAACTTCACATTAATATAAAAAGAAAACCTAGGTGTCCTATCCCTGGGATGCAGGTTTTTGGGAGACTTCAGTTACAAAATTCAGATTTGAGAGCAGATTGTGCAGTCCTGCCAGGTTTCTGCATCAGATTTTAAACAAAAATTATCAAAAGAGTGTTTTTCTTTGTGTGGCAGCATATTTAACTCTGATCCTGTTCAGAAATGGCAGCCAGGTAGTCAAGGCAAAAATGAGATCTGGAAAAAAGGCTATATAAATATATCCATGTATTTATTATTTTTTACAAATGTGTGTTCTGTGTCATGGTACAATGGTAAAATACTTCTTGAATGACAGAACCCAGACTGCTAAAGTGGGGGTAATGTAATTTTACTGGAATGAACGCGGGCTGCACAACATATGGTGTATCAGATTCCAGTTAATGGAATACAGTGGTGTAGATGCCTGAAATAATAAGAAACTACTCTGGGTGCATTATTAGTGATTAGTAAAATGAAAAGAGAGAGCAGAAAGAAGAACCAAACACACTTAATTCTTCACACTCTTTTGACATCAGCAGATAAGGGCTAGGGGTGTTTTTTCTGTTTTTGGGGCAAAGGGGGAAACTGACATTCAGCTTTCCATAATGAAATGGAAGAAAATTCCCCACACCTCCCCAGAAAGTATCTCTTTAAAAATGTAGGTGGGAGGGAATTGAATCTTGGGGCAAGGAAAGGTGCATTGGTCTGGTTTGTGCACTGCAGAGCTAGTAAAGGTTTTACTTATTAAGGAGAAAGTTACTGAAGATTTTGGGGGTGAGTAAGAAAAACACAATCTGTAAAGAATGACACAGGCTTGACAAATGGAGATGAGGACCCATGCCTAGACTTGAGTTGACAAGCCAGGGCAGTGTCTTTTAACCCTTCTTTCCTTTCAGTCTCTCTTCCAGCTGCCAGAATTTCGTAGGCTGGTCCTTGGATATTCTCTCCCACAAAGCATGCTCGAGAATTGTCGAAGTCGCAGTGTAAGTTCTCACGGAAACGCCTGACTCTTCCTGGTGACTCTGTAGAAACTGACTTACAGCTTGTAGACAAGGCGGGGAAATTGCTCTTGAGGATAATGAGTTATCACAGAAATGATTGAGAGTTTCTCTTCTAGCTTTTCTCCAAAACTATAAACTACATAGAGAGCGGGAAATCTGTCTCTTGGTGTTAATCTGTTTTGGTGACTCCAGAAATTCAGCGCTTGTTTCTGTGCTCTCTCTCAATCTGTCCCTTCCCCGCTCTCTAGTACCCAAAGTCTCGAGCTCAAGTCTGAACTTCAGAGTATTAGAGAACATTTTGGCCTTCTTATTCTAGATGTCATATTACTTCTGGCACCTCTCTAAACTCCAAATTTCCCACTTTGAGGGATCACTGTAAATCCTTCAGTTCTCTCATGTATTTGACTTGAGACCAAATCTGCTTTCAAGAAAGATTCTAGCATCATGTGGAAGGAGATATGGCTTCCTAACACAAGTCTCTCTTCTGAGACTGTCCATTGTATTAATGTCCCTTGTGCTGGCCTTGTTAATTTACCTCTTCAAATATGTGTCCTATTATGGAGCATCATGTAATACGCTCTCTGAGTTGCTCATGTTTTTGAATTGCAGTAGATTATTGTGCTATCTTCTTTTTTTAATGCAGGAAAAGAGAAATATTGCATTCATGCAAGAACTTCAGTGTCTCTTTGCTTTAATGCTGGGTACACATCGTAAATTTGTAGACCCCACTGCAGCACTGGAATTTTTAAAGGGCGCATTTAGATCAGCTGACGAACAGCAGGTAAAATGGATAAAATGCCTCTCTGCTTTCCCCAGAACAGCTCTAGCAAAGATATCATCATTATTCACTTAATGCTACTATAATTCCAAACTCTTGCCTGTTTGTTTCACCTGAGGAGTGTGTGTAAAACCAACTCTTAAAGGTGCATGACTGTGAAATACACATATATACCAAAAAGACAATACAAAGCCAATTCAAAGCTGACTTCTTGTTGGGGTCTACCAGATTGGGAACTTGGCTTCTTCTTCATGTCCCCAGCATAGTTTCCTCTGATTTCGTCCACAACTGGATAGAGTATTCATCTTTGAACTAGAATAATGGTAATAACACCTAGCGCTTACAGCTCATTCACATGAGAGGTACCACAATAGTTTTCAGACTATATTTGAAAAAGTATGAGATTTTAATAAAACCTGTTAATATCAAAGCATTAGCTTTATTCCATCTTTGACTGTCCAGTTTCTGGCTCTCTTACAGCAAGATGTGAGTGAAGTCACACACAAGCTTCTGGATTGGCTAGAGGATGCATTCCAGCTGTCTGTGAATGTAAAGTGAGTTTTTATGGTTTGGATTGTTTTTACTTACTGCCAAGAAAAATAGATTTTTAATGTGACTGGCTAATATATGCTAGGAGTTTAAATTAATATATTAGGCAAACCAAGAAAACATTTCTTCATTGAACCACTTAGGATAATCCCTTTTCAATAATATTCAGCATTATATGTTTGCATCAGCACTTCTTGCCTAGATACATGCTTTTGTTCAATGCCATAGTGACCTATAGAGTATATAAGTTTTTACAGAACTCTTCAACATGAATTATTCACTCCATATCATATTGTTTAGAGTTACAGCCTGTGGAGTAAATTCATATTGAGTAATGCATTAACCAGAAGTGTGATCGTTAGAATTATAATAAAAAGGCTTGACATGTACAGCGTCAAACCGCATGAAAAGTTCAGAAGAGTAATTTTTTTGTTCTTAGGCATAAAGAGGCATGTTAAAAATCATAACTTGAGTTCTGAATGCAAACTTATCCAGAACCAGCAATTATGGGTTAGAATAGAGGTCAAGTATCCAGGACTCCTGGTTTGCAATCCTGATTCTTCCACTGGTTTACTATGTAACCTAATCTAGGCAAGTCACTCCCACCTCTGTATTACCTATCTTCATAAAAGGGATGATGCTATTTAGCAAAGCATCCTGAGATCCTTTTAAAGGCACTTGAGAAATGTAAAATGGAATTATCCGTATTACTGCAATATAATGGCTTTTTCTCTTCTTTTGTATTTTTTATTTTTGTGTGTTTGTTTTTAGATGCAGAGCCCAAGGCTGAGGTTTATATTTTAAATTTAATCCCATTTTAAGACCTTGTGTTCTTTTTTTTTTTTTTTAAGGGTGGGAGGCAGAGGGCAGCCTAAGTCATACTTACCTATTAATTGAGGATTTAAATACATGCCACCCATACTTTTTTCTCCAGTTATATTAATGTTAGTTATATTTTGTTGATGCCATCAGAATAAAAATTCTAATATATATGTATTCTTGTGAAGGCAAGTGTAACTTACCCATATGCTCCCTTTCTGTATAACAAACTGTGCATGCTCTCCTTTTGAAAGCAGCAGCCCTCAAGAAAAATCTGAAAACCCAATGGTGCAACTATTCTATGGGACTTTTCTGACTGAAGGGATCCATGAGGGTAAGCTAGGGATTTCTGGTTTTACTTTTTACTTTTAGCTTTTTTTTTTTGAGTGGTTTGATTGTTGCTGCTCTGTGGATTTATGATATGGTTTATGACACGGTGTTTATTGCAGTTCTTGGTGAGATTATCTGTCTGGTTCTTTGCTATTACAGTAGGCATACAGATAAGATTATCATTATATAGTTGTCCTGGTGCTGGTGAATATAATGTTGTCTGTTTTTTAAAGGGTAATGTTCTCTATTAAATGCCTGCTTTCATGAGCATAGATTTGTAGAGTCTCAACTCTACACAACATGAGCTGTAGGGAGCTCTAATTTCTCTACAATGAGATGATATGTCTAAACTGCCTGCCTAATGAAAGATCTTGGGTGATTTGCTACAAGCTCTCGTGCAGTGTTACAAACTCTTATTTCGGGAGGAAACACAGAGTTTGGCTAAATAAAATATGTTAAAATAAGTGTCTGTCAGAGAGAGGAGAGGGTTTTTTTGTTGTTGTTTTAAGATGGTTTATGGTTTTTTTCCTTTTCCTTTATTCAGGCAAGACCTTTTCCAAGATAGAGACCTTTGGCCAGTATCCCCTTCAGGTAAACGGTTATCGGAATTTGAACGAATGTTTGGAAGGGGCCATGGTAGAAGGGGAGATTGAGCCGCTGCCTTCTGATCAATCAGTAAAGTACGGACAAAAGGTTGGTTGTATGTATTATTTGCTTTTCTTCAAAGGATGCAGCCAGTGTAGTGCAGGGAGCTCCCATTGTAGCCTGTTAATTTAAAATGGTGACTGTAAACATTCTCTTCACCTAATGTAGTATATTTCATGGTCAGTCTGTTAAATGTACATTAATATGAAATGTGAGTTGATATCTAAGCCACCAAGCCCTAGTTTATTTGTAAAGACATTGTAGTCCAGTGTAATTTACTCCAGGAGTTTACCCTTTTAATAAGGCGCCTGCTTCTGATGTGTAAGTGTGATAAAGTCTCTCTCTTTCTGTTGAAGCCTACCTGTACCTGAGTAGGGAAGAACTACTGCCTCCATATTTTCGGAGGGTAAAAGTTCAGTGCTTAACTCTATGGTATGCCATTTGCAATTTGTATTTTTTTCTCCCTGTTATAATGTGCATTTTTCTCTCTTGTCGTAACTCTTAACCTTCTGCCTGTGCTGATTATTTTTTTCCTTTTTTTAATCACTCAAATCATGAACCAATCATAAGCTGCTTAACTTCGTGACAAAATAAAAAGTTAAGTTACATGTTCTGCATTCAGCCTCACGTTACAGATAAGAGCAGGGGAGCAATTAGACAACAGAGAAGGACAGCTAAAATGATGTGACTTAGGGAAATTAACTTCAAGGCTGTGTTTAAAAAGATGCAGGCAGACAACACTAAAGAAATGTTTGCAAGGATTGGTGGTAAAAAGGGGAGAAGAAAAGAAGTTTCACTCATAGATCTGAGCCTAAAAGATGAGTTGCACGGACTTGAACTAAACGAAAGATACTCAGCTTCAGGATGAGCTTGTTAATAAGGCCAGCTAACTTTGGAATCGACTGCCTAATTTTGGTGATTGCTGCTCCAGTATTAGTGACACGCCGATAGAGTTGAAAAGTTCCAGAGGGGTAGCCGTGTTAGTCTGTATACAGCAAAAATGACGAGAGTCCTGTAACACTTTAAAGACTAACAAATTTCTGTAGGCATAAGCTTTTGTGGGCTGCAACCCACTTCGTCAGATGCAGTTGAAGCAGATTTCTGTTGGATTGGTGTAGTGGAAAATCGTGGGAGGTGTGGGCAAGATGGAGCTAAACAGGTGATAAGAGAGGTCCCTTTCACGATAGCTTTGAGTTTCTTGTAATTGTTAACTGAAAAGTAGGGAAAAGTGTCCCAAACAAGGATGTTAGTCAAGGACTGTCACTTTTCTTTTTAAGAGATGTGATTGGAAAATCTGTGCTCATTAATTTAACTTCCCAGGATATCGTGACTAGAGGACTGCATGATAGGGGACATGGAAAATAAGGTGCATTTTATCTTTTGAGATATTAGGTGAGTGTTTTGAAGCCTGAAACAGGCTTGACTAGGCCTGGCAGGATTAACTAGAAATCTGTTTCTTCACCTAGATAATACGTGTATAAACATGTTAGGCTGACTTTTCTCAAAAGGGCCATGATACATGGCAGCTTCCCTCTATATACAGTAATACTAGCCCTCACTGTAAATATTATTTTGGTTCTAAACGTATGTTGGTGCATTTTGATTGCATGGAGAAACTGTTGTGTCCAGGCTTCTGGGATAGATCTTTCAGAGCAATATTAGCTTAATATCGTGTCAGGATTCCAAAAGGGAGGGTATGTCTAGCTGGCCTGGTGCAAGCATGTGTGAGATGTTCTTCTGGCAATGGATGTTAGACGTATTCTTGAAAACTGGGAGCCAGAGAAAGTATAAATGCAGCTACGAATAAGTTTTCCAATGTTGCATTTAGAGCAGCGCTCCAGATACCGAGAAGTTAGGTCCATTGTCTGTGCTCATTAAGCTAAACGGTTTCTGAATAGACCAAGAGAGTAGTTGAGTGCACAGAGGCTGGTTAATGGCTACTCTTTGTCGATGTTCATTGTGTGCCAGCAGCATTGTGAAGTAACTCCCCTTCTCCAAGCACCTGGGCCTACATACATTGTTTCAGTATAGCATCTGCCAATTTATTCTAAATTCGCTCCTTGACTTGATGGTAGTCTGTCAATCTGAGCGCCCTGGGCATTGAGTATTGACTTTCTCGACACTATTTGACTAGGTTTTGTATGCTGAAGCTCTAAAGCGGAGGTGGAAGTCTTACGTTTTGTAAAATTAGGCTTTCTAAATAGCAACTCATATTGATTTAGTATGCACTTAGTATGTTTAAGGGAAGAAAGTTATTTGGGGGCAGAGTTACTGATATAAAATATGCTGTTCAGCAATCCTCTCAAAACCTATGCCCTTCTTGGGGCATTTCTGTTTGTTACAGCGTTGGTTTACAAAGCTCCCTCCAGTGTTGACCTTTGAACTCTCCCGGTTTGAGTTCAATCAATCACTAGGGCAGCCAGAGAAGATTCACAACAAACTAGAATTTCCCCAGATTATTTTTATGGACAGGTGAGCAGACTCTGTTGTATTTCAAAGCTGATTCTTCAAACTTTGTTGTTTTATTCTAACTAGAAAAATAAGCGGGTGGGTGAATTTGTGAGCAGGGAAATGTTAAAAAGTGTGCATATGAGAGACAATGCTGATACAGATCTCACTGAGTGACTTTTTGGGGGGCGGGGGCTACTATTTGTTTAGGTATTTGTACAGCAGTAAAGAGATCATTCAAAGGAAGAGAGAGGAAACTGAGAAGTTGAGGAAGCAATTAGTACTTCTGCAGCAGAAGTTGGAAAGGTAAGCAAGCAGCCAGCTTTCCCCCTCCCCTGGGAATTGTGTTTTTCTCTTTAAATAAGGCATGAAATTGAATAAGAGCTGTTTGTGATCAAGCTCTTACTTAATAACTATAGTATTGCTGAAATTATAGCCAGCAACTAATAGGCATTTATATTTTATAATAAAAATTATGACTTGCTCATACTGTTTCCCCTTCAGTGTAACATGAGGTGTGTGAGAATTCAGTTAACAGACCTCTGCTCTTTTCCTTTTGTTATTTAGATACATGAAATATGGCTCTGGCCCAAGCCGCTTCCCATTACCTGACATGCTGCAGTACGTTCTTGAATTTGCCAGCACGAAGCAACCTTTAGTTGTTCCCTCTACTCAGGACTCTCAGATGACGCCTGCACAGTCCAAAGCTGAGAGCTGTGGTCCGAATGAACCTCTAAAGCAAAACAGGTGAGGAAGAAAAAAGTTTGTTGGTTAAAGAGAGAGCTTTCGCCTTTGGAGCTGAAGAGTCCTGGATCGTCACTCTGGGAGCTAAGTCGTGTGGATCACTTGTCTAGGCACTCAGAACCATAGGGACGTGTGCGACGAACCCCAAGACAGGTAGTCAGTGCTACAGAGTATCTTGCACCCAGACGGGTGCTGCTGATCTGTGCCGATAACACGCTGCGTCTAGTTTGTGCTTTTTTCCTCTCCAGTGTTTTAGCCGCAATCTGGAGTTAAATTATGTGATCTCTTTGCACAGTATTGTAATCTTTTGTGTTGTTTCATCAACCATTAAAATAGTGCAATATCGAATTATCACAAATCTGCCCACCATGAACGGCTTGTGCTCTACATTTAAGTAAGTAAGTAAATGAGCTCTCCAGTGGATGGGAAGGAATTGTCAGTGTTGTGGATTGTGGCTGTATGCTCCGCTGTGGAGTCATGTAAGAACTCTAGCTGTCACATCACTTCTTGTCTTGGGATCTGGTCTTCTAGGAGGTGACTGCACTTCAAAAAGCTTATAGGCTGCCAAACTATTTCCTGAACAGTGAATGAGTATAAGTCTGGCATCATCTGGAAAGGAAATTTGCTTGTTCAGATCTTGAATATTGTTTAAAGCAATGCAAACTTGAGTACGCTCTCTGGAAACAGCAGACTGACTAATGTGTCCATCGATACGTGCCTTTGTCTCACAGTGTATTAGAAACAGAAAGTACTGAGAACACTGAAGGTGCAGCATCCAGTCTAGCAAATCCTCCGCCGCAGCAAAAATTAATGAGAAAGCTGCCCCAGCCCTCCCATTCGCCAGCGGAAATGCCTGGATGCCCGGCTCCTCGTGTGGTCACTGAGGAGGAGATGAGCCTGGTTAGGACCTGCCTGCAGCGATGGAGGAGCGAGATTGAGCAGGACATTCAAGGTTGGGCCCAATTATTTATCATGAATTTCAGGCTTTTGCTAACTTAAACTTCCTCTCATAGCTTTAGCTGGATAAATCCTGAACCATGTTCCATCCCAGAGGTGGCTGCTTTTCAGCAGAGAGTGTAGCAATAACCCTTATTTGTAATGCGATGTGATGTATGCATATACACACAGGGCCCTGTTCTATCATAAAATAAGCATGCACAAATTTCCATTAACTTCTGTGGTAGTATGTGAAGGCAGGTTTGGGCCTGGATTCTGGTTACCTCCATAATCCCATGTCTTTGGAAGGAAGGGGGCACTGTATAAACAAAGCTGATGATCCGTGTTCTACTCAACAGATCTGAAGGACTGTATTAACAGACTCAACCAATCCATTGATCAAATGTATGATGACCCTGCCCTCCGTCAGGTAGGAATTGTGGCTTTGTTAGGTTTATGTATAGGGGCACATTAGCATTATATAGTGCTGGTGTGTGCCTGGTATAATTAGGGGAAGTTGCATGCATGTACATAGGAAGAGGGGGAAAAAAGAGTCTACATGTTTTGCCAAGGTCGCTTTGAAACCAAACATGTGCCTTTCTTAGGAGAGGAATAACTGATTTAGAATGGTGTGTTCTTAGGAAATTACTAATAGGATCCAGGAACCTAAAATAAACTGAACATAATGCATTGAATATCGTCTTAGATAAACACTCGTCACTGGCAGTTTCTCCCATTCGCACTTGGACCCTTTCACATGCTAAAGTGAATTCTGCAGAGTCATAGATATCTGGGTTGGTCGAAGACCCTCATGTGCCAGGGTAGCTGGGTCGTCATGGTGCTCGAACACATTTAACACAATTGAAAAATGTCCATTGTATAAAGTGAAATCCAAGCTGTTGGTGGTCAGTTTACTTTTCCGCTTTAGCATATTTCAAAAATTCCTCAGGAATATTTTGTTTTAAAAAACTGAAGGATTTTCAAAAAATTAATGTAAATGTTTTTCCCCCTAGCTTTCTTGATGAGCTCTGAGGGAAAACTAGCCTTTCTTTTGCTGGCCCTCTCCCTCTAGCTCATTAAGGGGAAAGGAATCTGTTTACATCAGACAGTCGAATGTATGAATGGACAGTTTTTATACGTATGACAATGGTGCATGTCTTGCAGAGAGAGCAGATTTTACTTGAAATCACATCCATGTGATTTTTCAGGTTCCTTATCGCTTGCATGCCGTCCTGGTTCACGAGGGCCAAGCAAACGCTGGTCACTACTGGGCCTACATTTGTGACCAGCCCCGGAAGAGCTGGCTCAAATACAACGATATTTCGGTGACTGAATCATGCTGGGAAGAACTGGAGAGAGATTCATATGGAGGCCTGAAGAATGCCAGTGCCTACTGCCTGATGTACATCGACGATAAGATGCCCCACTTCGTTTCAGGTGCTGGAACCGAAACTGCTGGTAATACTTAGTCACTTGTGTAGTGTGTGTTGCTTTCATAGCACTGAATGATCATGAACCCTCTCACACCGTTGTGACTCTAGTCAGTATTGTCCCCGTTCTGTGGATGGGGAAGCTGAGGCAGAGGGGTTTTAATTTGGCCATGGCCAAAGAGGGAGTCGGAAGCAAACCTGAGATTAGAAGTAAGATGCTCCCTCCCAGTCCTGTGCTTGATTCATCAGCCCAGGGTGAGTGCTTCCTTGTTGATTTTGAAGTATTGTTTCATGTAGCGTGATTAATGTTGAATCATAAGAATTGCCATACTGGATCAGCCCCTTGCCCATCTATCCCAGGGTCCTGTCTTTCTGACAGTCACCAGCACCAAGTGCTTCAGAGGAAGGAGAAAGAAACCCTGCAGCAGGCAGATGTGGGCTGATCCGTCCCCCATTAACTATAAGAGTTCTTGTTATCCCCATAAAGGTCCAGTTCTGCGTTTGTCTTTGTATATCAGTGTGCGTCTATTCTGGCATTGTCCTTGTGTCTGCGTGCAGTCTGTAAAGCAGTGCTTCATTTATAAGGTCAAACAGAACCTTTCCCACTTTGGCCCCGTCATTTACATCCTGCTTTTTGGCTTGACTTTTGATAGCTAGTGGTAACATAATATACAGCCCACTCGGTGCATGTTGTGTATGCAGCCTGTGGTCCCTCCTGTTGTCCGAGATGAATTGTCACTAATGATAACTGATCCTTGTAATTGTGCGTTTACAATGTGTGAGTAGCTGCTTGCAAGCATTATCATACATGTGGCATCGTACAGCTGTTGGCTATGTCGAAGAGCCTAATAATTTCATGCATGGCTCATATGGGTATAATAGAAGCAAACAATTCAGCAATAGCCATCCTATTCATTGCAGAATCTAGTTAATGGGAATGTGGAAGCTGAGACAAGTTCTTGTTTGTCTTCCTCGTGCTATGACATTTCAGTTTCTAAAATGAACCCATCCTGTGGTTTTAATGAGACTTAATATATATTTAGTGTTTTTAAAGAACCCTGTACTTTTAAATATTTTTATAGAGTCTGGGATAGGGCATTATCATTCGGTGTTAGATGCACTCATTTGATGATGTTTGAGATTTAAAAATCAGAGCATCTTGCTTTCTACCCTAACATCTGTTTTTTCTTTAGTGATTCTACACGGCCGAAATGCCATTATTAACCAGTGTCCCTTTGTTCCTACATATTTCAGTACCTGTATAAAATTGCTCATCACCGGGGAATCCTTGCAGTTCCCTACCCCTAGGTTTCATGTAGTGTTTGAAGTGTAAAGTTTTAAGCTGAACTCCAAGT
The DNA here is from genome assembly GCA_007922155.1 of Mesoclemmys tuberculata. NCBI lineage: Eukaryota > Metazoa > Chordata > Testudines > Chelidae > Mesoclemmys > Mesoclemmys tuberculata. The sequence goes on from ML675648.1 coordinate 1,942,445, forward strand.
TTTCTGACTATCATCATTTTAAGCCACACCCATAGCATTATCGTAGCCTCTGGTAAAGAGAAATCTATGCCCTCTCCCCTTCCAGCCCTGGTCATTGCTTTGAATGGGTTTACTGAGTCCAGGGGCACCATGCAGTAATGTACCTTGTTATTGTTTGTACTACCATGGTGCATAGGAGCTCTAGTCGTTGATGAGGACCCCATTGTGCTAGGTTTGGTACAGATACAGAACAAAAAGATATGGTCTCTTGCTCAAAGAGCTGACCGTCTACCATCTTTTTGGACCCTGTTTGTGGTGCATCTTGAATTCAAATTCCAGGAGAAAAGATTCTTTTAATTTTTTCTTTGTTCTTTTAGTTTTTATTCTTTTGTTATTTTTCCAAACTATTTGATCAATGTTCCTTAAAGTTTCTAGATATTCCTAGTTTACAGAGGTATTATCTTACTGCCGTGTGCTCCATTGCTAACTAAAAATGTTGCTTGTCTCCAGATGATGGTGATGCTGTAGAAAAGGGACAGTTTCAGAAAGAAATAGAAGCCCTGCCGCCTGAACTTCAGCATTACATACAAGAGGACAACTGGAAGCTTGAACAGGAGGTGGAGGAATGGGAACAGGAGCAGTCCTGCAAAATCCCTCAGATAGAGCCTTCGACGACTTCTGAATCTCAGGATTTCTCTTTTGAATCCAGACAAGGTAACATGAGATAGCATGTTTGCAGATCACATCTCTACAATAACCTCCCTGTAATAAATTCCACCCTTATCTGAGCCTTTCGTAACAATTTTGAACGCCTGGGAAAAGCTGCCAACAGACCTGATTTACAGGGTTCCCGTTATACCAGGTGGAAAAAGCTAATGTTATTCATCACGCTTATTCATGCGCGGTTGTGCACGTGTGTGTATTATAGACATGTCGTCAAGTTTGATCACACCCTATTACATTCAGCCCACAGCACTGATCTAATCTCATTTTGATCTAATTATACCAATATTTTGTGTGTTTATTGTAGAATGTTGACCTCTTGAGTGGGAGCCCACTCGTTACAGCAATCTTTTATAGCATGAGTCTCACTGAGCTTCACAAATGTGGTTGTGTGTAATGTCGCCGCTGAAATGCAGTCACTTCTGGAATGAAATGCAGTAGCTATTTAATGGTACATAGCAGTGTTTCTCGTTTTAGGACAGGAGGTGAAGAAGAACCTTGTCCAGTTGAAAGTGCAGGGTGATCGTTCAATAATATGTCTCCCCTGGAATGAAATTTCAAACTCCAGAATCAAATGTGATATAAAATTGGGGCTGTCGTCACAGTTTGCCAAGTGACACAAAAATTTCTCATCCGATAAGGTTTTCTGCCATGCACAGTCCGTAATTCTGTACTGTGAAGCGGCACAGTTATTACAGGAATGAGCAGCAGAATGGGTGAGATGCTGAGCCGTGAGCTCAGGGTCTGTTGAACTGCGTACAAAACCCTTCAGCCCTGAGTGCCTTTGACTTCAGTTCGACTCTTTTGTGTGAGTAAGTGCTTTGCTGGATCAGGTCTTTTAGGCCATGTCTACACTGCAGCTGAGAGCTGGCTCTCTATCTGGATTAGAAGACTTGATTCATGCCCATGGGGTTTGAGCTGGTGCACTACAAATAGCAGCATGGGTCTTGAAGCTCCGGTGGAGTTTTGCACTAGCCACCCAAGCTCAGACCTGGGGCTAAGGTACACTTGAGAGCCTGAGCTGCCACCCGAGTCACAACGTCCGCTGCTATTTTTAGCAGGCTAGCTTGAGCCCCACTAGCCCCGAGTGTGTCTCCCTGGCTGGGAGGCTCATTGGCACCTGTGGTGTACACCCGCCTCAAGAGAGCGCACAGTGAGTGACCCGCAGTGCGCAATGCCGACTCTCCTGGAATGTTGCCCAAGAGTTAGGTTGTGTGTAAGGAAACGTGAACTGACTTCAGTTACAAAGGCGGCTGCAGCCCATTACAGGGCTGTAGAAAGTGGAGTTTCATGAGTTAACAATAGGGCAGGACACTGGGCCCAGTGCAGCCATCTTATTTACCATTTTCCTCTCACCCATCCACATTTGTACCTTCCTACTGACATCATTGAACCTTAACATCTCTGTATTTCCGATCAGACCAGTCATCTGGCAGTGAACATGGCATACGCTCCCTCTCCTCCGAACATGCCAGCATTGCAAAGGACCAGACTGCCCAGGCCATTGCAAATACAGCTGAGTCCTATGAGAAGAATGGTGTAGAGGTGGCTCTGTATGAGGTGAGAACTCTGGAACGTGCTCCTTGAAGCAGCCAACTGTTTTTGCATCTTTGTATTAACAAACCTCTGTCTTTCACATGCTTATAATTCTGCAGCTCTGCTGCATTTAACCCAAGCCCTTTCTACTTTCCTGTTTGGTTTTGGTTTGTTTGTTTCTTATTCTCTTTCTCTTCTTTCTGCTGCCATAGCCAAGAGAGGCAGAACCAACGAAGGTCCCACCGAGAGAAACAGCCCTTACAGTTCAGTCAGAACAGCAACAAGATGCTAAAGGGACAGAGTTTGCTGGCAAGCCTAGCTCCCAGGTCTCTGAAGTGGAGATCCCCAGAGTGGGGAAGATTCTGGTTAGATCTGATGCAGATGGATATAATGAGGAGGTACAGAGCCCAGTGCAGGAGTTCGTTATTTTTCAATCACTAATCTTTGCAGTTGTGGGTTGCTTTGAGGCTTTCTGAAGATTTGTGGCAAGTAGAGTTCTGTCATGAAATAGTGTGTAGTTCAAGTATATTTTCCCCTCTTTAGTAAGGAGAGAGGCGGGGTCCAGTTGGATAGCAGTTTACTTTGTAAAAGCGTTTGAAATGTCAGAAAATGACTCTGTAAAAAAACACACTCCATCCTCTTGCTCAATAGAACTGCTCCCAGTTTTTTTTAAGTCCTTTTCCTCTCCTTCCTGTCACTCAGATCTGAGGTGTTTGCTTCACAAGCAGGTTTTTACGTTTTGTTTCCCACCCTGCCCCGTAGTCAATGGCTTTGCTTCCACTTCTGAAGTAATCATCGTCAGCAGACAGTGTCATACAGTAAATGCCGTGTGACTTTTCCAGTCACAGCTGCTGTATTTGAAAGAGCCCCCGATGAGGCTCAGTATGCCACATCAGACCCCTTAAAATTGTCAGTCTTTTTTTTAATTGCAGTTGCACATCAGCTACACACGTCTGTCTGCAAGAGAATTAATTTGTTCGGCCAATTAGTTTACAGGGGCATTTATAGGTTTTGGTATGGGTTTAGCATTGTCCTTTGCATAAACCAACATTTATATTTTGTCTCAAGGATTTTATGAATGCAACAGCTCCATCTGTTGAGCTGGATGTAATTTGATTGCATTAAATAGACACTTGTGTTGTAATGGTAGAACATTGGAATGCTCTGCCTCAGGCTCTTCTGTTAAATGGTAGTTTTGCAAGATTCTCCACAGTCGTGTATTGGGGGTATGTTCAGTGTGCTCTGTATTTTCTCTCACTGCTGAATTGGGGGAAAGAGAATGCAGGAGGAGGAGTGAGGGTGGCATAGTGAAGGGTTTAAACGTCTATCGCAGCCTGGGCCGTGCGTACAAGAGGTGGACTTGCACACAGTAATTATAATAAAAGTACATTTGTAGTCAAATGGCAGCTCTCGGATGTCCCACCTCCGCTCATATCTGGACAACTTTTTTGTAAAAACTCTTTACCTTTTTTGAACTTCCTTCTTTTATCACCACAGCTTTTCTTCTGTTCCTCTCTGTTTTTGTGTGTGGGTTTGTTGTTGTTCTTGTGGTAGGTGATGCTTAGCCCAGCCATGCAGGGTGTGATCCTGGCTATTGCCAAAGCCCGTCAAACCTTTGATCGGGATGGGTCTGAAGCAGGGCTTGTTAAGGTATCCTTTTCTTTTCCTTCTCTTTAATGTCGTAATACACAAGTCTGATTCCTTCTTTAAAGAATGTATGTGATTACAGCCTATTAAAAACTGCAGCTGGCTATTTTTCTCTCGTCCTATGCAGACCCTGGTCAGCTGAGCTTTTATTTTTTCTATTCCACATTTCTGTTTATCCACTCCATTGCTTGTATTAAAAAGTTATTGTCAGGCTAAAAACATTACATTTTATAAACACCCTTTCTTGTATTACAGATAACCCCATAGACTGAAAGATTTTCAGAACTCTGATTTACTTTCCACTCTTGCTACTGTTTGTTTCACTATTTGCAATTCTCTCCGTTTAGATAAGGAAAATAGATTATTTTGTTTCTAATCCATTTCTGGCTCTCATGCTTGAACACAAGACTGCAGGGTTTAGGCTGCGCAGAATGTTTTTGTTTAAAACATGCATGCGTACACACACCATTTGGAGTCTGATAGATAATATAGAAATGTTTCTAGTAGTTCAGCATTTGGAAAAGTTTGTTGTTGCCCCCTCCCCAAGCCTGCATTTTTGGCCAGATTAGACCTAATGTCCATTTAAGTGAACAACCCCAAAATGTTTATATCTAATGAAAATGGGGTGAAGGAAGGTAGTGTAAGCCCGAATCCTGTGAACACTTATATGGATTTTTATTTTTAGTCCCATTAGTCATGCATCCCTTAAGTAAATTTAAGCATGTGTGTTTGTCATAGTCTGTTTAAAACAGAGGGCTGAGGGTCAAGAGGCCTGCGTTCTCATTTCAACTCTGATCATGACTTGCCGTTGGACCTTGGCCAAATCACTCCAAACCTCTCTTTCTCTCGCTCTCTCTCCCCTCTGTTGCAAAAATGATACTTTCCATTCCTATCTCACAGGAGTTTGTGAGGTTTAATTAGGTCTGAAAAGCACTTTGGAGTCCTTGGAATGGAAGGTGTTTTATAAGTGCTTCATGTAATCACCACCAGAAAATACAAATTAAATCTTATGTCACTGGGACATATGTGGTATGTAATTAAATTTGGGCCATAAATATGCACATTTACTATAGAAATTTCTGTAAAGTATATTCTCCTACACTTATGCAATGGGAAGAAGGACTTGAAAGGTAAATATTCCTGAACAGAGCATGAATCATTGCTAGTTTGGGTTAGACTTTGTAGACAAACAATGGACGTTAAATAAAAAGCGGGTTTAGGAAAATTCACCCATCTTACTGCCTTTCGGTGGTTATAAATCAGGGACTTCCTATAATTGCAATTGAGAATGAAGGCAAGGCTTTTGGTTTATTGTCCGTGATGTATTATTGCTCAGGGTAACGTTTTGCCAGCTACATTATTGTTCCTCTTCCATTTTAACATGTTTGAGACGTCTCTGAAGGGTTCCTTGAAATGAGCACTTGGAGTGGGATATTCAAAAATGCCTAAGGGAGTTAAGCACCCAACCCTATTGAAAATCAGTGGAGCTGGTACCTAGCTCCCTAGGGTTCTCTTATAAAGCTGATGTTTTTGCTTAAGGCATAGATTAAAAAGATGGATGAATTATGTCATAGCGGAGATGGTATATCGGTTGGGTGGAACTGTGCTCTGAGTTGGTACGGAAAATCTTCTAAAGATGCCTGACTAGTGTGTCTTGCTCATCGGCTCAAGGTCCTACTGATTACCTTATAAGGGGGAATAATTTATTTCTGACCCCAGCCAGTGTGGCAGGGACCTTTGGGGCTTTTCCACTTTTCATTACATTGTGAGGTGTGGTTTGCCTGCTGGGATCAGCTGAGCATATCTCACCTAGTCAGGTCCCTGCCATCAGAGGGGCTTTGGTGGCAGTTCGGCCACTCCTGTTCTCTGCCAGAAGTGCAAAGTAGTATAGTCTCCTGACCACACTCCGGTATTAATGTAACTGAAGCTATTGGGCTCAGCATAGGGTTATCTGGATGAAACGTAATGGCATATCCCATACACTAGAAGATCTATTGGTCCCTTCTGGCCTTAAACTCTAGGAACTATGTGCCCAATGGAGGATACCCTAAGTCACTGCCTGCTAATGTCAATAGCAGTTAGACGTCTTTGCAGTGAATCCTGCCAAGTTACAGGACAGTCCTAATAACCCTTCCTACTGCAGGTTTCCAATTCACTGTGTGCAGCGATAATAAAGAATCAGCACTGAGCATTGCTTGACTTTGATAGGCGTTCCGTGAAGAGTACTCCAGACTGTATCTGCTAGCCAAAGAGACCCCAAGCCCTCACAATGACCCCCGGCTGCAACACGTGCTCGTCTACTTCTTGCAGAACAATGCTCCCAAACAGGTAGTGGAGCGGACCCTCCTGGAGCAGTTTGCAGACAAAAACCTCAGCTACGATGAAAGGTTTGTGCCAGGGGCTCCAAGAGCATCCCTTTCTGATTGGGGGTTCTGTAGCTTCACCCTTCTCTCATTTCTCTCGCCTGTTGTGCTGAGCAGGTCGATTCGCATTATGCAAGTAGCACGAGTTAAGCTGAAGGAGATTGGCCCTGATGATGTGAACATGGAGGAGTATAAGGTAAGGGACCGGGACTTTTCCCTTTTTCCTAATGCCTTAGCGCTGGAGGAGTGCCAAAGCAGCGAGCAAGATTGTGGCAGTACGGTGACCGTGCAGACAAAGAGCAACCCTTACACGTCCATGGGTGGCTTAAGTAGTCAGAGGCAACAGAACCTGTTTCCTGAGGAAAAAGGAGTGCTGCCCAGTACGCAGGGGTCTTGGTTCAGCTCTATCGCTTCTGAAAAATACTGGGGGATCTGCAGCTGGCTCCTGGAGCAGCCAGCGTATATTATCAGAATGGGAGCCACGTAGCTAACCTCCTCCCCTGGGTCCCCCAGCAGAGCATCAGGGAGCTGTCTGCGTTTTCACACTTCCAGAGGACTCATTCTCCGCTTTCAGTGTGGAGTGAACCATTGCCAGAGACTCATCTGGCTCGGCCAACGTGTTCTTGAGAAGCAGAGAGGGTGGGTGTGCCAAGAATTTGCTCTGAGATGGAGTGAGCTCATGTCCTGTGAAAGAGCTCTCCCTGCTGGGGGCTGAATGAGCTGAGCTAACATACCAGGTTGCTGGGGAGCGGAAGGGAACTTGTCCCAGACACACATGCTCGTGGAAGCATGATGTTGACTAACCTGTCGTGTTTCCTGTTACCCTAAGCAGAAATGGCATGAAGACTACAGTTTATTTCGCAAGGTGTCTGTTTACCTGCTGACCGGGTTGGAGCTCTACCAGAATAGAAAGTAGGATTTATTTAATTATTTTAAAATGAAGTCATGGGGTAACTGATACCTAAAAGGACCTGCTCCTCTGCTAGTACCTCTTGCTCCTGACATGCAGCACCCCTGTATATTCCAGTTTGGGGCCCCTTGTGTTTTTTCCAATGTACTTTGTTCCTAACCTGCCAATGCCCCATGCTGTATAGGTTCAAAGCTGACCCCGAGCCAGAGCGTAACTATTGTGCTGAGTTAATAGGAGATTTTGTGATGTGGCCTCTTACAGTTCCCAACTTGTTTTTCGTGAGCACAGCTTTGCATTCCGGTCCTCAAAGAGGATGTAGGGTGCTAACTGCTATTATGGGCTTGGCTCTTCGGAAAGTTGGAGGAAAATTAAACTCTCATTGTGTTTGAAAACAGTTTGACTCCTACAAGAAAACAGAGCTCCCTGGAACTCTGACCTGAAAAGCTAGACCTTTTCCCCCCATCCTGCAACCAGTATACCATATAGAGAGCTGTGTGGAGAAACATAATTTCCTTTTATGGAAGATTTCAATATGGCAGAATTTGGATTGTTCCAGTTTGGAATGTAAACCAAAAATAGTAGGCTGTCCTGGAGCCATGGACCCTGGATACCCTGGGGTCCACGACTCTGAGGCAGTCCACCAGGTGAGTACATTGGTGGAAATCAGGCCTGCCAGGGAGGTCTCCATCAGAACTTGTTTGAAATTGAATGATCTGACAAAATGTTTAGATTTAGAGGAACTGCCAAGTTCTGACAAAAAGATGTTTCATCAGAATTCTTTCGACCAGCTCCAAATACATCCCTGGAGTCTGTAAAGAAAAATACCGTTCTCCAAACTTCCAATAGTGCCTTTCATGTCCAAGTTCCAGTTGAAAGCAGGGAATGTCTAGACCAGAAGCTAAAATTTGGGATTGAAAACAGAATGCAAAAGCCTCCCTGAGGCATACAGTAGGCAAACCTGCCTAGCAGGGGGGCTGCTCTTGAGGTTTGATGAATGAAAAAGAGGAAATAACACTGTTTACTGGAGGTGAAGTGTTTCTCTCTGTTGGGGGACAACTGGGGTATCTGTCCTGTGTGGTCAGCTTGACTGCAGCTTTTGGAATGTGTGAAACCCGGTGTTGTGGACCACTAACAGCCTTGTCCTCTTCCAAGGTACCATGAAGCACTGACCTACCTGGTATATGCCTATCAAAGTAACACCACCTTGCTGATGAAAGGACCCAACAGAGGGGTGGATGAATCACTGATTGCTTTGTACAGAAGAAAATGCCTCTTGGTTTGTATCTTTGAGTCTTAAATTGAAAGTGAATAATCCCACTGGCAGATGGGTCAGCCTTAAATACATCAACCCTTCCAGCGCTGCAATTTCAGTTTACATCTACACATTCTCTTCACCCCAGGCTGCCCAAAGAGGCAAATGTATCATGCATCTCCTTACAAATACCGTACAAGAGCTTGTCACTGAAACATTCTTTCAGAGAGGGGGTGGATGCTCTGGAATTTCCAGGCATTTGCCTTTCATCAAAGCAATATCCATATTCTTCCCTCCCTGTGGGGAGCCAGCCTTGCCCCTTTCTTTGTGACCAGTGCTAGTCTTTTGCTGAGCACTGGGTGATATGGCTTTCCTTGGGAAAGGAATAAGCAGCAGACAGACTTATTTTTAGTTCCTGCTTCATTGTGGCTGTGCAGGCCAGCGTAACTATATATAAGGCACCTATTACATGGCACCTACCCCTTCCCTAGTGCCTGCATTAGCATAAAAATCTAGGAAGCAATTTTCACTGAAGTGATTGAGCCTGGATCTCAGGGAATCCACTTGGTATTTGTGGATCTGAATCTTGATGTCTCAAAGCCAATAGTTATGTGGACACTTTAGATCTAATTCTGGAGCAGTTTGTTCTCTCTGATCTAATCTTTCTAAGAGTTACATTCTCCTCTTGGTGCACTTGTGCAGTTCCCGCTAGTCCATGTATGTGCCATACATGGCCATCAGGTGGAGGAGGCATGGGTTGAGGGCGACTTTCCCAGTAGCCTGACATTGGGACTTACTTTTTCAAATGTCTTTCACCCCTGATTCTCCCACAGAAGTTGAATGACATGGCAGCAGCTCTGTTTGTAAGCAGTGAGGAGACGCATGTGGCGGAGGGCATTAACATCCTGAATGAGCTGATCATCCCCTGTATGCACCTCATTATCAATAATGACATCTCCAAGGATGACCTGGATGCCATTGAGGTCATGAGGAACCGATGGTGCTCTTATCTGGGACAAGAAGACATGGATGGTAGGAAATTGCTGACTTGCTTGCTTTCCTTAAAACCCTTCCTCCCATTGTTAGGATTTGCCCTGTGTATGTCCCGTGTCTGGGAATTTGTGATTAGACTTGTGCCCAAAAATGTGCTCATATTTAGAGTGAAATGTCATATGGAACAATTGGTGGTTTGTCCTAAAACTACACACACTAGATTCCCAACCATTGAAATCCTAGAAGTGAATGATTTTAAAACATATGAAATAGGTACCTTGGTCTCATCAGTTCCTTGTGATCAGAACTTTAACTATATTTCAGCCAGCGTGGTTCCATTGACACGCTACCATTAGCGGATTTTGTTGGTTTGTATGTGAACGCTCACCTGTAAAATGAGAGCAAAGTTTCTGATCCGCCTGAAATGACTGGGTGCGTTTGTGCTTCTGAGCGTGTAGTTGGTATGTGATGCACTCTGCCTTCGTGCACGAAATGAGACACGCTGACGGGAACTTTTCCTAGCAGCGTACAGTTTCGTAACTACAAATCCTTCTACAATATCCAAAGGGTTTGAGGAATGGATGGGGGAAGCTAGCTGTGTCAAGCTGTGAAGATTCTTTGTCATTGATTCCCAATTAATTGTAGAGTATAGCGAGGAGAGACCAGTCATTCTGTGTCTGTGTTTCAGTTTTAGATAACTGTGTTTGTTCTGTATTTCCCTGCATGTGCTGAAGTTAAGCTGCCTCTCAGCCTGGGTAAGAGAACAGGCTTGAGGCTCTTAACACTGCTCATTTTAACCAGCAGAGGGTAAACTTGCTACAGGAGAGTGAAGCAGAAATATGGAGGATTGTTCTCAATGCTGTTGCGAAGTAGAAAAGCTGGAGAAACTTGCTAGCAGTTTGGCTTCCCCAAATTTGACGTTGTTATAAACTCTTTCAGTTAATGGGAGTCCCAAACAGTGAAACTCGAAAGTTGACAGGAGCAAAACTCAGCATTTTCATCTCTCATTGATGTTATGTGGGCCAACTCTATTGTCAGCAGTCTGTTTGCTCATGTTGTATGTAAAATTGCTTTGCATTAGATTAAAAATCAACCTATCAGAAGAAAAAAATGGGTGTTGTGGTAATGCTTTTAAGCACATTCACCTGGAGAGCCTTGAACTACTTAAATTAATTACCTGCTAGTGAGCTGGTCTGCCAACTGCTGAAATAGGCACAGAGTTTCTGCTAACACCTGGTGTGACAGCAACAAGCTTCCCACAGGGAAAAGCTTTCCATTCCGCCATTGACTGGCTAGTGAGGCCAGAATTTTTTATACAGTGCAGTTCTGATTAATTTTGTTATGGGGTATATCACCAATTAGAGGACTGTGTCCCTCTCTGTTTGGTCTTTTGTTGGGGCTACAATATTCCTTTCCCATCGCTCTCAGTGAAGGGAGTTTCTGCTTTTAGTTTTGCTTTGCCAGATGGTTATAAGTGTGATCCACTGTCAGCACTTGGGGGGTAGTCATTCGTGAAGGACTGAATAATGCTTGGCCTAGATTAGCTGTAGGGCATAAATCTGAGTGCAAGGGCTGACGTGTCAGATGGAGAGTGAGTGAACGTGTCGTTCCAACATGCTGAGGGTTAGAGAATTCGGCCTCGGATGATCACGTAAAGTGGCCTGGATTGAGGCATGTTAGTGGCATACTCCAGTCATATTCCCAATAACGTCACGTCACTGATTTGCCAAGCAACTAGATTGCGATACAGTGTGTGCGCGCGCGGTGGATGGGGGAGTTGTTTGGTGCGTGTTTCTTTTTTTTTCCCTTTGAACCATATGATATTGGCTACTGAGAGAGAGAAGATATGGAACTTAGATAGACCAGAGGTCTGGTCTAGGATGACATTGTTTCTCCTCCATAAACCAGTACTAAACTCTGTATGCTTGAGGTGAGCAGTTTTTGGCTGTGGTAGGTGGTTATCTAAAAAGCACAGCAACTTTTTTGCTTATGACACTAAAACCAGCTGCAATTGGCCTTGTTTGGAAACTGCCTGTTCCGGTGCATTTGACTGTTACGTCCTCCTCCTCCTCCACAGCGAACCTGCAAATGAAGCTGGGCGAACTGCTCCCCAGGCTCCTGGACTGCTCTGCGGAGGTCATCATCCTAAAAGAACCCCCGAAGATCCGACCCGACTCCCCCTATGACCTCTGCAGCCGCTTCGCAGCTGTCATGGAGTCCATTCAAGGGGCCTCACCTGTGACTGTAAAATAAACTTCTGACTTTCCAGCCCTAGATGTGGTACTTAGTAATCCACATACTGGTGCAGTATCGTGCTGCCAGATGACATTCGAATGGGAGAGGGAGGAGAATTAGGAGATAAAGACAATTCAGATCCGAATGTAAACCGTAGTCTTGGTGTCGATACAAAGGAATGAAAAGCGGTATTGTACTTTTAAGATACAGTTATCAGTGACAGTGCAAAGGGCGAGAACCACTGTAGTAAGGTGGTATAATAAATGGCTGATATTAACAGCTGCTGCTCCTCCACGCAACAACAAAAATGGGTTCTCTCTCTTTCTTGCTGCTTGCAAAAAATGTTCCTTCTGCACAGCTACTTGGGACAGTGGCAACTGCAGAACAGGGGAATGGTTTCTTGCCTGAGCCCACACTAAAAAATGTCATTGGTTTGCCAAGGCAGGTCCACACCTTTCTAAATTCTTAGCTGAAAGAGATTGTAATTTCAGATCGTGCCAAACTACTGCTGGTGGGCGTCTGAATGGGGAGACTGAGCGGCAGCGAGGGTTGATGGAACACCGTATGTATAAGAGAGGCAAGCAGTCATCCGTGCAGCTGCATAGTTTAGTTGAGTGAAGTCAAACAGGAAGTTAAGTTGTCTCTTGTCTTTTTAACTGTCAGACGAATACTCTGGGCTCTCCTTGTGAGACAGACAAAAGCAAATAATGGCAGTGTCGTGATGGAACCGAATTTTAAAGGTTGTCTTCTGTACAACATCAGTGTGCTAATAATCCGTAACTGGTTCAAGAACACAAAACCCCCAAAGGAAATTCCAGTCTCAGATCTGAAAATAGCTCCTCCTCCACCCAGATTATTGATGAGAAAATTGAGCATTGGACACTTAAGGTTAGAATAAAAGTGTGTATATTTGTATTTTTTTGTAAAAATGTACTGGAGGGAGGAGGGGGAGAAACACAGTTGGACACTTTTTAAAGGCAGCCTGTGTTTTATTTGAATAACAACAAAACTGTTTAAACCAAAATGTTCTGAATAAATGGGGAAAAAAATTCCTATTTGAGAAGACTATGCAGGTTTTATAAATGTGCAATAAAAACATTTGTTTTATTTTAGCGTGAATTAGCTCCTTCTGGTTTTTTTTTTCCTTTGCCATCCAGTTTTAAAACACTTCTATGCCTTGGTCTGAACAGAAGAAACAAGAACATTGGCCAACAAGATAATTTTATCCTTTCTTAAATTACAAAGATGGGAACGGCAAGAGAGCTTTGAGGCTGACCTAACAAATCTCTGCTAGTTCCTCTATGAAGAAAGAATGACACCTAGTGGCAGAGAGGACTCTCTCCTTTGTCTTTTGTTGGGGTTGTGCTGGGGATTTTCAATATCTGTGTGTGTGTTTGTGGGCCTGTACAGTTTCTGTTGTTAGCCAAAGGTTGTATTGTTGTTTCAACCCATCAATCATCAGCACTAACGGCTGGCACCACTGTAGTTTGTAATTGCATTTTAACATGCTGTAAATTGTAGTGTAGATAAAAGATACGGTGTTAGTCATGTTCTATTATAGGGTTAAAAATGGCAAGTAACAAAGCTAGGGTTTAAAAACAGCTAGCATAAGCATTTATTGTTTGTCTACACTATAGTTTTCAATCTTGTTTGTTGAACATGAATACAAGTTAAAGTGCTGATAAATCTTTAGTGTATTCGTTTTTTAAATTTAAGTTAAATGAGGGTGGAGCTAGCTGTAGTTTTTGAGCAGCTTTGAGCTGTAGCTTTGAGTTTTTCTCCTGGCTTGTTTTTGTCTAAGCGTTGTGGGCTTTTTTCCTTCAAGATAAATAATATAGGTGTAAAGTTCCAGAGGGGTAGCTGTATTAGTCTGTATACAGCAAAAACAATGAGAGTCTAGTAGTACCTTACAGACTAATACATTTCTGCAAGCATAAGCTTTCATGGGCTGCAACCCACTTCGTCAGATGCATGAAATGGAAATCACAGATAGGAGGTATATATACATCCAGGGGTAAGAAACAACCTGCAGAAATGTGTTAGTCTTTAAGGTGCTACAGGACTCCCGTTGTTTTTGCAATGTAGGTGTAGTTGTACATTCCCTTCTGCTCTGGATTAGCTTTTGAATAGGAGACAAATTTCATGAATCCTCCATGGCAGTTGTACTCTTTGTCTAGAAGTACAGCAGTCCATCTGGCAAGAATTGAGGTTTAGACAAATGGTGTCACTTGTAGAGAAGCTTTTTGCATCATACTTCTGGGTGAAGTTCACCCATCTTGAATACTGTGTCATCTGAGGCAGTTTCACTCCACTGTATATATTCCAGAGACTTTGACACGTAGGTTGCTTACTGATGCTAACTGGTTTCTCTTGAAGCCTCTTTGTTAGGACAGGCTATCCAAGAGAGCTTCCTTTAGAGAGCCCCACTTTGAACCCCTTTCTGTTTTGAGCCATTCTGCAGTAGGCTCTCTACATGCATAATGCCTGCAGGAAACAGCCATTTCCAAGCACACAGCAGTGAATAATTCAATTGGATTAAATTAGTAAAGAGGAGGGAGAACCTTTGTAAGATCTTGCAGCCAAACCCTATTTATTCATTTGGGACTGAAATGTTTGAGTTTCATATTCAAATGCTAACATAAATCTACATTATAGCAGAACCATTACCCTTTTTATAGTTAAGCTTCTGTTAGCATTTCCCTAGCAAAACACAGATTTATTCCAACAGTTCAAAACACAGCTGTAAAAATAAAATAAAATACATCCCAGATGGGGACTCAACGGGCAAATTGAAGAAAGACATTTATAGGACTGGGTTAAGAGTGCAAAACAGTCATAATTAGTGGAATTCTGTTTGAATTCAGACCGGTGAGGAGTGATGGGGTGACTCACTTTACCTTCTATACCTTCATCTGATTATTTAAATTCACCCTTCCTTTCCCCAGTTAACATCTCAGAGTCAGAACTGAAAATGTCCTTGAAGAAACACCTACCAACATGCCAAAATAGTCACATGCCATTACCTGTTTAAAGGGTGCTGTGGAGCAAAGGTCTTTGATATTTCAACTTTCCGGGCTTATTTGTGTTTCACATTGTCCATGTGGCTTGCTTTTGCAAGGTGGCGTGATGGCGATTCCCTTGTTTCCTGGGTACTCTCTGCTATCATCTAGTATCAAAACAACCAGGAGACCTTAGTTTTTGGTTGTTTCAAGTCTGGCTTCTTGGAGGGGGAACGTGGGGTTCTGAGATGTCCCCAATTTTTTGGCTTCCCTGTTCCCTGACTGTCGATCTGTTTAGCCGCATAGGTAATTTCTCGCCAAGTCTTAATCCTTGACCCTAGTATCAATATTTACTCTTCATCACCTCTATGGACTCCTCCTATCCACTGTGCTGTGTTGAGAGTTTCATAGAGGAGGTGTAATTTTAAAGACCCCTCTGTGCAATTGCCGTACCAATCATACCCCTGCAGAAAGCCATTCTGTCTGTGATTGAAAAAGATGTGATTGGTGGAAATCGTCACATGTACAGTGTGTCACTGTTTGTACAGTCATGGGAAGATTCCCCTGCCCCATTAAACTACTACCCAAAATATAACAACCAAATAACCTCCCACCACACAGCAAAAAAAAAAAAAGGGAAATCAAAGGACATGTTTACTGTAACACTAATCCTGAAGAGCCCAATCCAGTGCCCAGTGGATTCCATGGGAATCCTTCCATTGACGTTGACTCAGGCCTTAAAGCCTCAGAAGCACATAAAGGGAACCCACAGAAGCTAAAAATCTGTGCTGTTGCAGCTCTGCCTGCTACACCCTCACCTGCTTATTTAACTTTGGAGGTGGGGTTCACCCTCCTTTTCCCCAGGTAACATCTTAGCGTCAGAACTGAAAACACGTTTAAAGAAACAATTCTGTACTGTCTTCCGCTTTCTCTCTATTTTGATTTCCTAAGGGTGCGGATGACTGTAAGAGCCAAAATCCGAGTCTCTTTTGCCCTGAGGGTTTGTCAGACTTCTGGAAAGCAGTTTGTGTAAATCTTTGAAAAGCACATTCCACCAGACAAGAATGTTGCCCTCCTGGCCCTGGCATTTTGCATCTCTTGATCCTCATTACAGAAACAAGCCTCTTGACTGCTCCTCTTTACAATCCTAAAACTGTCGATTATTGACTCATTTCCAGAGCACCCACTGGTGTGGCCACAAATACAGGATTTTGACTTGGGGTGCGGTGACGGGGAGGGAAAGGGGGAAGCTATCCGCAGGCGAAATCAGCAGCAAGAACAGTCGTGTTTTCCTGCAAACTTAACAGGCAATGGGGAGCAGCAGAACTGGCTGAAGGTGAATGTCCATCACAATTTTCTGTGGGCTCCTTTCAGATCTTTTCACCATGAAGGTTCAGTTCTAATGAACACACTTGGGACTTGATCCAAACCCTGGTATGGCAAGTGGGGAGTCCTTGTCGACTTGGATCAGGCTGAGAGATCACATCCTGAATTATCCACATGAGAGATGTTTCCATTCATGAAAGGAACATTTCAAATAGCGATTGGCAGATTTGAAAGGCTGAGGGAGGGTGGGTTGTTCGGGAAGTTCAGTCTTCCTGCAGTGCATTTTTTGGCCCAGATGCAAAGTTTCTAAAATGTCCTGGGTTCAGCCAACCAAGGAAAATCACTGAGAATAACCTTTCTCTCTGCATATTGGTATCTCTGCAAGTGGAACAAAGTGCAAATTGCAAAATCAAACTTCTAAAACCAAAAGTGAACTTCTTTGATTCTCAGCAGAATGCTGGTGTTGGATGGTGGCTTCCCTGCTTTGATCTCATTGTCACAGACCTTATTATAAGCAAAGATTTTAAAAATAGTAAACCAGAGTTGGTAATAGCACTGTGGTATCAGATTTACTTCTGATCAGGCTAAGCTGAATGTTTAACTCTTATTAGTAGTAACAGTAAGTGCATACAAACTTTTTTTTGATAGCCAAAATTTAGGAAATCTTTAGAGGAACAGTTAGACCCTAATTGTTATACACATATGATCTAAAAAAGAATTAAATTGGAGAATTTTCTAAGTGAGATTCTGATACTTTTATGATTTCACTGACTAGTAAATAAATGAGTGAGATACTGCCACTGAACTTGCAACTTTCATTGATGTGGAAAATGCATTTTTGGTATCAACTAGCTTTCTATACAAGAATTTCACTAGATGAACAAAAACACACCCCTACCATAACTATTTGTAACTAAAATCCTTCATCCCCATTTTCTCCTCTTAAGCTGTTCATGATGCAGTTGGTTTTGGAGAGCACAGAAGAATGTTGCCATCAAAGTGAATAATTTATGTGATGGAATTTATCCTCATGTATAGATAGGTACTGCCTCGCCCACCTGGGCTCCCTACAATGAACAGGTAAGGAGCAATAACCTTCACAATTGTGTCCAGATGTTACTTTCCTGACTCTCAGAAATTTCCAAAGATGCTCAAATAGAATAATCAATACAATGCTGCATTTAAACCGTTACTAGAAATATGAAGTGTTCAGGTTTTCTGTGTTCACCTTATTGATTTTATAGTACTAGGCTTAGTGGGCAAGTGTCGCAGAAAAAGCTGTTGCTCTTTAAAAGTTACAAACACACAAGCATGAAAAACAAATGGCAAGACTGGTAATTTCTTATGGACAAAAAAATAGCAAATCGTCCTGTAAATCATCATGGGAACTGTCTCAAAATCTGAACAGCCAAAATCTGAACACACAGAATTCTGTGCTGGAAGACTTAGATGACCAGGTCTGCGTTTTTGGGGTATAAATGTTGGCTCCGTTGTCGTTTTGCTATTGGACCCTGCACCTGGGTTGGTTCACGACAAGCTGCTAAAGGCATCGATGACATTTCTGTCCCTTTCAAACAGGTTGAGCAGATGAGAAGCAGTCCGCCTATTAGAAGGAAAAATCCAGCAAACCAACCCAGAAACATTGCTTCCCCGAATTCCCATCTCGGTACAATGTCTGGGACAGTTTCGTCCCAGAATTCATTTACCGTGGTATAGGCGACCCAGGAGACTGGCATGAGCGCCGTAATTGCTGAGATGCCAAAAATCACTCCTCCACAAAGTGTTAGCTGTTTCTTTAGAGCTATTTTGTCTTCCCAGACCTTGCAACAGTCCAGCCCACAACTGGAGATCAAGAATCCAAGAAGTCCCAATCCATTAGAGAGGGACATCAATATCCTGGACACCCTGAGGTCCGGTGGCAGAGCTAAGAAAGACTCGTAGGTTTTACATTCCATACCACCTTCCTCTTGCATTACACAGACTTGCCAAAGCCCCGTGGTCCAGATCTCCATCTCATTTAAGTCCAGGTTGAGATTCTTCCAGAGTGGCACAAAAGTCGTAACGCAGGATGAGATCCAGCCAAAGAACGAGAGAAATATTCCTCCCAGTTGAACCTTTGTCTTACAGCTCCAAGCCATGCCACAGCTGTGTGAACGAGCTGTGTGCCGGTCACGATGAATGTGGGTGTTTGAGCCGAAGCTTTTGGTATTAACTCTTTTGAAGCTGTGTGCCTGGGTTGATTTCCATGAATATGCAGTTTCCGTTGGCAGGCTATTGACTGAGAGCTATGATTTGTTTCTACCTTTCAGAGGAATAGCGTGGGGGGGAGGGGGGAATTCAAGCTTATATCACTAATTCCTGGGTGTGGCCACAATTATTTTCATGTTTTGTTGGTTTTACTGGATTAAAAAAAAAACAAATGTCTGGCAAACGTGCCTTCCGACAGTCCAGCCAATACACTGCTGTTCAGCAACGCATCAGCGATGACCACGGTATCCGTGAAAGCAGCAGCTGTGTGACCCTGCGACTTCGGCAACCGAAACGCACCAGCACAGCTCAGCCCTGCTCAGCGCTTTGAGGCAGGTTCGGCTGCTGCCAGCACCAGGCTATGAGGTCTCCTGATAACTGCAGCCGTGATTCCAACACGCGAGGGGGGTATCCACAGGGCATCTGGCTGAGGGACGGACTGTGTGGCTCTGGGCTCGTCAGGTCGTCGAGCACTTCTCTCTCCAATCATTTAGAGCTCTTCAGTTGGTCACCGGGCACGGCTGGCCAGGCGTTTTGGTTAAAGCCAGTTCTAGGCATGATACTTAAAAGGCCCTCTGTTGACTTTCCCCCCGTGCTGCCCAGCTATCTGATCTTGCCATGAATCAACTTCAGAAGCCAGGTGTGCGGGCAGGTGGCATGAGCAATCCAAGTGCATTTTGCCATTCAGGAAACAGAGGAGAGAGGGGGGAAGAAGGAGAGCAAGTGTTGGGGGTTGGAGGGGAAAGAGGAGGAGGGAAAGGAATAGAGGGTCTGGGCCAGGGGAAGAGCACAGAGGAAGAACGGAGCAGTTTGATTAGCCTCAGGCAACACGTTTGAGGGGCGTTGTCCCTAAAGAAGGGTTAGTGGGGAAAAGAGGGGCTTTGCCTTCTGTGCGGATTCTGTCTCAGTGTGCTAAAGACAACCCTAACAACAACTGGCAGCAGGCCCCATGGAGTTCTGGCCACCACTCCATACCCAAGAGGGTTAAGCAAAAGATGGACGATCCCCACCCGCACCAAGCCCCAGAAACCCTGCAGTAAAAGGCTTGGCAGAGAAAAGCACTTCTGGATAAATGGCAGCTCCAGTAACAACTCGGTTGGGGTGTTGAGAAGAACCCTTGAACAGCTAGAGACGATGTGGAATACTCGAGCCAAACACCTCCCCCTTCTTAATGACTCCAGCCTGATGAATGACTCTTTATCCCAGACCCAGAGCTTTTTAAAGTGTTGGCCTTTATTCAATCATTAAATAAATATCGAAGGAGCTTGGAGTGCCACAATGAGAAATCAGTTGCGGCAGCCCTTTACGAGAAGTCCCTTCGTCTGCATCTCCCATGGCTCACTTGACATGTAGAGGGGAAAGGCTACCTGTTTGCTCAGGGTGGGGATTAGAAAGGCTGCAGGCTGAGTAGCACTTTTGTAATAAGCGTAACAACAGTAATCAGCTCCACTCGAGCACTTTTTTCCCTTCAAGGAGCCTGAGGCCATTTTACAAACACTAGTGAATTACACCTTGCTACCGGCTGGAGAGGGAGATGGCTAATGTGTTCTGGGATCTGCAATCCGGTTGCTGCTGAACATGATCCAAGAACCTAAAAGGAACAGCCAGCTGTGGTACACAGATGGGGGGAGGAAGGCAAAGCGAAGCAAACTTGCTTGTCCAAGGTCCCGCACTTTGTCAATGACAGCTGAAAGATCAGGATCCTGACTCTCACTTCTGCTCTCTCCGCTAAGACTCCCCACACTCGGAAGAGAACCAGAACTCCGGCCTCCCAGCTCAGTGCTTTAACCACTTGGGAAACTTCCTTTGCTAAATATACTCAAAGAACTGTTGTAATTCATCTCTTTGTCTTCCATGTAGTGGCCATCTCGCTAAATGACGACCTTTGTAACCGGGCAGCACCGGGGGGGGGAGCCCAGGGTCTGAGATCATTTAACCTGAATGGGAACGATCTCCCAATCAGAAAAATGTATCTTTTTGGTTTGCATTACTGTATTATTGAGCTAGGCCCACTGGTCCCACCATGTCTACCAGCAACGACTCCAGCCTGAAGAATGGCTGGTTAGCAATGGTCGCTACTTGATGCTTCCCAGAAGGCAAAACATCCGTCATGCTGGTAGCCAGCTTTTTCCTGCTGCCAGCTGGTGAACAGCTTCTGGCTTGATGCGGTGTCCAAGGAGAGGGTGGAATTCCATCATTTGTGGTGGAACCCATCCCCATCCCTCCTCCAGATGCTGGAAACACTTATCCTTGCCCTGCTCATATAGTCCTGAAGAGCCAGCTTTTTGCCTTTGGCTTTTTGCTACACCAGATAGCAGCACATGTCAGGCCTTCTAGAAGGGGAGAATTCAATGTTGTGGATCCCCAACCTTCCCTTCTTTCTCAGTGGGATCCCAGAAGGTTCTTTGAATTGCAACTGCATCTTTGGACATAGACCACATCCTCAGAAAATGCTTCGCAAGCCATGATCCTCACTGATAACCCTGTGAACTGGTCCACGTTCTTATTCCCATATAATGGATAGAGCGACTGAGGCACAGATGGGTTCAAATCTGTCCTGGCAGAGCTGGGATCAGAACTGAGGAACTCCTGGAAACTGGACGTGTTGCTGCTGAAATAAAACACCCTGGGTTGTTTTCTTTTAAAAAAAGCGATGAAATACATGATAAGGAAGGTCTTAAGTTTCTGCTTACACTCACTCCCCATCTGTCCCTCTGTGCACAGACATACAAAGGGAACACAATGTCCAGCTTTTAGAATTTCGTCTTTATTGGGGGATTAATGACTATAATCTCTCCGTCATCTGCCGCCTTTGTCATCGAGAATGAATTAAGGGATGAGGCTGGTAAATTACTGCATCTCCCTCCTCAGAGCAGGGGGTTAGTAATGCTGCGGTCATTCAACTCCACTTGAAGGGTTGGTCTCACAGCATCTCCAGCTTGGATTTTCAGGCTGGGTCACATTTCACGTCTGGTTCCCTTTCCAGCACCGATTTCTGTAAGTGTGGCTGGTGAGAGGTTAACTCAGCACTGAAAATCCACCTGTGGCTGGAATTAAGCCAGCAGAATTGAAGCCCCAGGCCTGGCTCCCATGTTGTGTTTGGCTGCTTTTTAGGACCTGACCCTGTGAGGTGGTGTGGGCCTTTTGTAGGTTGCAGAGCACGCAGCATCTCGCAGGCTCAAGCCTTTGTGCTGCAGAAATCCCCAAAGGGAAACCAGGCTGGTTCAGCTGGGAAATGGGTGGATGTTCAAGGGCTTAACACCCACCCCTGAGATGAGATTTTCTAAAAGGCTCAGTCCCCAGCAGTGCCCATTGTGTGACAGTGTCTGAAGAGAGCAGCACCCAGTGCGCCGAGCTCCTTAAACCATCCGGACACTTACGTAGGTACCTCAGTGGGAGCTTTGTGAAAGTCCGGCGCCCGGTGCGCTTGTCCCTTGGCTTGGCATTTGTGCAATCAGCGACTGAGCTCCCCTGAGCGGCTGTGCCAACGGGGGGGAGAGGATTGATGACCCTTCCCGCTGCCTTTTTGCTCCAGATCGCTGTACTGGAACCACTAAATCCTCAGCCGTAACAAGCCTCGGGCTGACACCTGCACCTCTCCAGCGAGGTATGGCGCGCGTTAAAAAAAAAAAAGTGGGCACCAGAATGTGTTTGTTTTAGTCTGAACCACTGCGAGTTTAATTCTTTGAGTAAATAAACTCTGTTCTCTAACTTCATTGGAAGGATTTCTTCGCTCTCTTTGTTTCTTCTTCATTGTCAGCACTGCTGCTTCCCTGTTCCTTCACCCACGCCTCTGCTGTTTAATGTCAGAGGAAAACTTGGAGCCAGAGGCTTGGCTCTTGGCCAGCGTGTGGCACTGTGGGCTGAGCAGCAGTTCTTGCTCGGATGCAATGAGGCGAGGAGATGGCTATGGAACATGGAGCTGCTCATTCTGCCTGGCTTGTGAGGTGTGCCCTGACTTCATAAACGGCAGCAACTTCTGACTGTGTGTCGTCATCCATCCCGAACACTTGCTGTGGCTGAATCCCCTCTGCTCCTGTGGGAGTCCACAGCCAAACGACTGGCCGTGCCAGGGGGAAAACAGACCAGGCTGTCTTAGGAGAGTGCAGCTTTTCCATCCACTGCAGTCAGCAATGGGGGAGCATTTCCTCCAGCCACTGGAGACAGGGGGTTTCAAAGGAACCTAAAGGTAAATTTCAGTGGGATTCCCAAACTCCCGTCAGGCTCTTTTGAAGAGCCCAGCCTTTGCCAGTGGCACAAAAAGCGCAGGCACAGTTGGGATTGGAGAGGGAGTACAGGTCTCCCCAGAGATTCCTTTCCCTGGCTGATGGGCCCCGCCTGGGGGATCAGGGAGCCTGGTGCCCACAGCGGCACGTGTTTTGGGGGAGAAGGGGAGTAGAATCCCTGCCGGAGTTCTCAAGAGTCAGTCCCGGGCGATGCTGTCCAACTGGGATGTCATTAAGTGCAGGTGAGCTCAATGAAGATCAGAACCATATAAGGGAGGGGGGGGTGTGGAAGCTCATGGGCAGCTGTGTTTGCTCTGGGAGGGTTACGCCCTATGCAAGGAATGTGGCCAGAGGCTGTGCTGGGGGTTGTTTTTTTGGGGCTCTGTGGACTGCACAAACCAAACCTGAAAGCCCAGAGAAGGGACTGTTTAACTGGGGTGTCCTGGGACCTTTTCTTCGGGCCACATGGGCTTTGGCTCGTCCCCAGCCCCTACTTCTAAGAGCAAACTGCTCTAATCCTTCCCCTGAGGAGTGCCTTGGGGAGCAGACGCTGCTGCCAGCCTCTGCAATCTGCCTTCCCCAAGGCCTCTGGACACAGTCAGGGTCCGCAGCGGCCCCATGAGAGCTGTTCACAAAGTCCCTTGTATTCTTTGCATGACAGATCAAAGGCACCGGAACCATGAAGCTCCCGAGCAAACCCTCCATCCCGATGCACTGGGTGATGTTTTCTGCTCTGCTTGTGATCGCAAGAACGTGGGCGGAGAGATCGGCTCCGAGGGTGTGTCCCCCAGCAGCGCAGAGAGGTAAATGGGACTGGGGATTGTTCAAGGCCTGTCGCGTTGTTTGCAACCTTGGCATTTTGCTCCTGGCCCCCCCTTTGTCTTACGCACCCACCCACGCCCACAGAGGGGGGCTAGCCTAGCCGCTTTGGGCTGCCCTTTGCTGAGAAATGAAGAGAAACGGGCTTTGCCTGCTCCAGGAGTGTTCCACGGCCCCTAACGTGTCACGGGGGGGCATCGCCCGCAGTGCTTGCAAATCCCCCACCCACTCCACCGTTCCGAGTTCAGGGGCAGGCGGGGACCCAGGCGGGAGAGGGTAATCACTGGCCAGAGCGACAGAACCATCCTCCAGCTACGTCCCTCCTCCAAAAGGTGCCTTCAGCATTCACCTGGGTCAGATATCAGGAAGCTGGCCTGACATCCCCCGAGGGCTGCTGCAGGGCACCCATGGCCCTGGTTAGCTCTGCCTGGGTCTGTGCCCAATTTGTGAGGCATGACTTGGGGCCGCTCTAATCCAGAGGGGAGGAAGTGCTGCATTCTCTTCTGGCCCGGGGCCATGGGGCCTGGGCTGGGCAGCTGTTCGGTTAGAGCAAATGCCCTAAGACCCCGATTGTGCACGGGGGGAGCACTGGATGGGAAGAGGGACAGGTTCCAATTGATGTCGGCCACAGACTCCTGCTGCTCTGGGTTAGGGATCTTCGAAGGGGGAGCCAAACCCCCCCACCCCCCGCTGTCACCGGGCTACATCTGAGAGCAACGAGTGAGTTGCTCTCTGCCACGGGCATCACAACGCTGAATCCCTCTGCACCCATGGGACTGTTCCAGCACAGGCAACGGCAGTGCAAGTTCCCGCTCCCTCCTCTTTCTCCCACCCCTTGCTCAGGTGGCCCATCCCTAACCCGAAGGCACCCCTCTGGTGCGAGATCCAGGCTCCCTGGCCCCTTCTGACCTTGGGGCTGCCAGCCATGCCAAGGTGTTTGGGAGCCCAGCAACTGTCCTCTGGATCTGGATTTCACTTCACACAGGTGGCTAAGCAGCCAGCAGACGGTCATGGCGACCTCCAGTGGGAAGAACGGACTGACAGCCCCTACGTCCCAGGCCTGTCCCCCTGCAGCAGAATATTCGGGACTGTCACTGCCCGAAAAGTGTGTTACCCAGCTCTGTGTTATCTGTTTCCATAGCCTGCTTCATCGCAATGATCCCGAAGTGCCGTCAGGACTCCGTATTGCAGTTCTGGAGGGTAGGTTTAACCATACCAGGAAGGTGTTAACCGGGGGGAAAGTATTGTTTTCCAAACTTCCCTGTCAATTGAGATTGAATTTGATGCCTTCAGACATAGTTTCCCTGAACTCTGATGGCAAGTTACTAAAACGGATTAAACTGTACAGTATTAATAACTCTCCAGCTGTGAAAGGCACTGACTAAGCAGTTATTTATAACCAGGATGCTACCTTTGCTATTTTTAACCCTCTCTCTGTAGGGAAGTAGGTTTAAATGTAGCATGTGGCTGCTTTTAACAGCCCTCTTAGCTTACGCGGCACTGAAGAGGTATTGCTAGGTTGCAAGCTATTAGTCACCGCTACCAAAGAACGCAACAAAGTGGTTTTAGTCCTGAATCATTAGCAGACTCGCTGGACAAGCCTATGCTAAAGAATCGTGTTTGAATGCAACAGCCAGAAAACGTCCATTCTTTGTTTATGCAAATGATGAGAGCTGCTTTTGGGGGGAATGAGGGGTTGGGTTTCCTAGCAATATCTGATGCCTCCTACCTAAAGACAGAGATGGGTGGCATCATGAATATTAAAGCAGGGAAAAATCGCCATTGGGGAAATCCCTATTAGAGCTGGGAAATCCCTTCCTTTCCTTCCCAGAAGGCCAGGCAGTGCCCCAGCTATGCATGTGGTTGGACCACATACTGGCACAGCCATAGCTCCGCTCCCCCTGTGTTTGAGTGTGGCTTGTTAAATGAACTGTGAGCTCCTGGGGTCGGGACCGTGCAGTCCTCTGTGTGTGCACCGCAGCCGGGGTTCTGGAGTCGCCCATCCTCACCCGGGCTCCTGGGGGGCTGAATGCATAGTGCTCCCTTCGGGGCACTCCGGAGCTGAGTAGCAGGATTGTGCGGGTAACCCCTTCTCCAGAGCGGCTCTGCTGCCATGCTGACGGTATCTGAGCCCCGTTAGAAACCGAAGAATGATTCTGTTCCGCCAGTCCTTGTCCCTCTCCTTTCCTCTTTCCAGCACCTTCTCCCTGAGGCCCCTCCAGGGTAGGAGTGAGCAGAGCTCTGCAGTCCTGCTGGACGGTAAGTGTTATCCCCCAGTGCACGGGGGCGAGGAAGTAGAGAGACTGTGTCCCAGTATTTGTACAGCACGGAGCACAATGGGGTCCTGAACCCGTCCTGGGGCTGGCAGTTGCTACCACAGGACAAATAATAATGGACGTCTCAGGAGTAGAATCCAGGTGTCCATTCTCCCAGTGCTTTAGCTAGAAGCGGTTCCTTCCCCTCTCATCGCCTCCGCCCGCCAGCTGTCTGTCAATGTGCTGCTGGGAAGAGCCGGGCTCAGTTCCTTGGGGGCGTCAGCGAAGATGTAGCTCAAAGCTGGGGGTAAGGGAAGCTCCCTTCTGTGTGCTGCACACACTGGAGCAGAAGTGCTGGGAGATTAACCCTGCAGGTTCCAGTGTCTCGCAGGCAGCCTGTCTCCTCCTCGCCCAAGCCTTCCTGATTAAATCATCTTGAGGTAATTCTGCATGTCATTGAGCCAGATTAACGGGTGACCTCCTTCTCCCAGAACGGGATTGGAAGCTGATGCTGAGCTCCCTTACCCTGCACGCTGCGAGAGGATTTGCATCCAGAACTGATGGGAAGACGTGTGGAGGCCGAGGGGATTCCAGACACTAGGCTGGGCCGGTGACGAGGCTCCGAATTGCAATCGGGAAGGTTGGCGGGAGAGTCAGCTGGAAGGAGAGGAGTTGCACATCTTGGACTCACCTGTTCCTGCCCTGGCAGACCACTCAGCGGGAAAGATGAGGTAGGTGCCTTGTTTCCCAGTAAATCTGCAGGCTGTGGACTCTGAGCTGCTATTCCGTGGTTACCACAGGGGTTCTCTTGGCTAACACCAATCCAGAGAAATGTGTCCCAATGGGAAGGTTCCAAGATGAATAGCTGAGCCGGCCTCTGTTGTGAAAACTCAAGCGGATCTGTAATATTCGTCTGTTCTGCAATGGTAGTCTGGGGAAGGGAGCTGCACAAAGCGGTTGTGGTACTAAGGATAAGTCAGAAGAAGACGATGTCCCGGAAGTGGGGTCTGCTAGGCAAGGCAGAGTGGTTTGCATGGCCCGGTGCAGCAGGGATGTCATTAAGTCGCGGCATCGCCCTGTGAGCCACTTACACAAAAGGCTTGTCAGATGCTCCAGTGTCAAACTGTCTGGCCCCTCGGCAGCATCAGAGTGTGTCGGATGGACATGGATTGTCTGGAATTGATGGGCAGCTAAACTAAACTGGTTGCTGCCTGGAGGAAGAGCAGAGCCCAGGGCCATTCATCTGCCCCCTGCAATCTGGGGCCCACACTGCTCTCATCCAAAACCACAATGGTGAGCAAAACCCGAAATTCCCCCATTTGTTCATTTCTGCCTTCAGCACTGCTGCGTCCCTTGCCTGTCTCAGTGAGCGCTGAGTGCCTGGCATGAGCGGGGTGCAGAGGAAGGCCAACTCTCCTCGAATCTCTGCCAGACACCGGCTGCAGGACCCAGCTAAGAGTTAGCATGGATTCAAGAGGCACTGGCGGAGCTCACCTTGTCCAGGGCTGGCCTGGTGGGTTCTGAAGGATTCTACATGCTGGCAAACTTGGCTTGGTCCCAAGCAGCTCGTGGCTCACCACTTGGTTTAGGATAGTGGGGAAGAGCAAAGACTTGAACCAAGCCTGCTGCTTCTGTCCAAACACCCAGCACAGACGGGTACTGGGCAGTTGCACTCGTGGCAGGCATTAGAACTTGGGTGCAGCTCACAGTGGGCGCAGCTCCCAAGCACATCCCATAGCAGCCGTGTAAGATAGAGACTGAGCCAGGGCGGCAGCAGTTTCTTCTTTTCTCATGAAGTTTGAAATGTTGTGTCTCACCTCCCATGTTACACGTGGCCTAGGATCCTTCCCCAAAAATACATCAGGGCCCAGTTCAGACACACTGGAACGGCAGAATGTGGTTGGAGGAAAAACAAACCCAGCTCCCTTTCCAGTCCAAACCCAACAGCCCTCTAGCCAAGCAGCTGTGGGGAAGGGCTTCCATTAGTAGCCAGTAGGCAGCATAACCGTGTAGAGAGGAGACAGGCTGGCTGCCATAGCTGCTCAGGTAGGCCACAGCAGTGGCTGTTAGAGTGTGGCAGATGCTTTCCAAATCCCAAAGACGATGCACTCCCTGCCCCAAAGCGTGGACAGTTTAAATAAAATGACCAGTCACAGCAGACCCGTCTGCTCGTTGCTTTGCTGGAGTGTCCTTGGCTTTGGAGGTGGCTGGAGGGCTCTGTCTCCTTTCAGGGACACGCGTTAATAAGCTTGCGAGTCCCTGAACACTTCATAATTTAGGAGCGTCTTGAGCGACACAGGGCTCTTCTTCAGCTCTGTCAGATCTTGAAAGCTCGTCTCTTTCATGAACAGAAGTTGGCCCAGTAAAAGATATTCGTCTTGCCGATATCGTGGGACCAGCCCACAGCAAAGAGCTGCAGGGGACATTCTAACCGCCAGCCTCTGCCTCTCTGTATGTGAGTCTGAGTGCGGGGGCTCTGTCTGTCTTCACTCTGCCATTCCTAAAGGGCCCATCTGGTTCCTCCCTTTGCATCTGAAGCTGACCACTGTAGTCATGGGCTTGGGGCCCTGTAGAGAAAGCAACTAATGCTGGGGAGACAGACAAACCCCTTTTCCACCTGAGCACGGGTTGGCGTTTTGCTGCCTCGCTTTCCAAGGTGGATTTCCAGGAACTTGGCATTGGGTAACATCTGCCTCCTGGGATTAAACTTGGAACAGCTGAGCTGACAGGGAGAGAAAGGCGATCCAGGCTGACTGGCGCCGAGTGGTAGGGGTTTCCCTTCCCCTCCCAGGGCCTTCTAGATTTGAAGCACAAGGCTGAGATGACAATTCTCAGCAAGAGGGCAAGCAGGGGAGGGCAAAGGGGACGGGGGCTAGGACTCCAACTTGCCTTCTCGAGCGTACACAGGGGAGTGTGAATCTTGTGACTGCTACTTTACAGCTGGGAGAGATGGATGGAGCAGGAGGGAGGAGGGCAGCTGAGCTGAGATCTTTCTTCCTTCAGTGAGCGGGTTGAAGAGTGAGTCCTATTTAGACCCCCACAGCCAGGATCCTAGGGGCTTGACCCCAGCCAAGTCCAGCCCACTGCAGCGCTTAAGCACCTGGTGGTTAATGTTGAGGGGCTGAGGCGCTGTGTGGAGCTGGGCCTGGATCTGCTCAGGCTTGGTGTGATAGGAACCAGAAAGCTGAGGTCTCCCTATGCCACGGCAGAGAACACAACAGCCCATGGCTCAGGTCAGTCATTCCCCAGGGCTGTTCGTTGCTGGCAGTGTGGGAGAACCGATGCCTGTGTCCCTGCCCATCTGGCACTAGCAGTCTGAGGTATTTCTCCCCTCACAATGCTTTGCTGTTTGGAGATGCCCGCCCCATAAACCTCCCACGTAGGTAGAAGTTTCTCCTGATTCCCTCCCCGCCCCGCAGCCCTTTTGCTGCCTTTGGCCTTTTCTTAGCCCACTGCCTCTTGCTTCTGTGCCTGTGACTGTCTCGGGAGATCTGCACTGCTCTGCCCCAGACTCCCTGTGGGACCTCGGACGAGTCACTTAGCTGTTCTGTGCCCCCGTTCCCCATCTGTACCATGCAGTCAACTGCCCTGACTTCACAGGACACTGGGCGGATAAATGCATTCATGATTGTGAGGTGCTCAGGCCCTACTGTGAAATGGGGCCGTGAGACCTGAGACAGACGTGCGGTGATGGCCTGCATATTCTCTGCCCTCTGGCTTGGTTTGAATTTCCTTGCTGGCTCTCTGGCAGGCAGGATGGGCATTGCCATGTGGCAGTGAGTCGGTCCCCTGGCTGGCACAGCTGCTTGCCACCAGCATTGGGACCAGGAGCTCTTGCAAAGCACCCCCCCCCTCAGCCTGGGACAAGCTCCTGTCCCGTGAGGGGAGAGGTGTTCCACAGAGACACTCAGGGCCAGCTCGCTTAAACAGGAGGAGGCAATGCCACTCAGCAAAGGGACTTAGAGTGAGAATCCTTTTTGCTGGACAAGTTTATGTCTTGCTCTGGGAAAATATCCTGAATCTAGAGACCTTGTGGTCCAGGGAGGGGAGCAGGCTACCGCCATCATAGTGGGATCGGCACCACTTTTCCCACCAGGGAATTTCTTATTAAACCCCTGAAATATGGTGCTAATTCTGGGCCATTCCATCTTAGTCCTGCCCGGCAGGGGTGATACAGCCAGGGAGAGGGTGACCCTATCAGAGGCAGAGAAATGGCCTTCTCTTCACAATAGTGATGGCCCCCTCCCACCCAGCACGGAGACCTAGAGTCACGGTGGCCTCTGGGCTCTGGCTCTGTGGGTGGCTGGAGATCTGGGACTCAGTGTGATGGGTCCCTGGTAAGTAGCATGTCAGTGACACCTGTGTATGAATCAGGAGAGCCACACCCACTAGTGCATCAGGGCCTCGGGAACGTGGTGGACTCCCTCAAGGGAGACAAGGCAGGTTCGTTTAGCTCAGAGCATCCACTGTGTTCTCTAGGTCATTGACTAGTTGTGTGCCCAAGCGACTGTGTTAGCGGTAATTCTCTTGTGCAGGTTAGAGCTGGATGCACGGTATCGCTGAGGGCTTGTCTGGAGGAACCATTAGTGCTCCGCAAGCTGGGGGATAAATCTGAAGCGCACTCGCCTGCTGCTCTGAGTGTCTGTGTGGACCCCGTTGCTGGGCACTAACTGTCCCCTTATATGGACGCTTTTCCATAGCCCTAATCATTTTAGTTGTCCTTTTCTGTACCTTTTCCAGTTCCAATACATCTTTTTTGAGATGGAGCAACCAGCTCTGCATGCACTATTGAAGATGTGGGTGTACCATGGATTTATAGAGACAATACGATACTTTCTGTCATTATCTATCCCGTTCCTAATGATTCCCAACTTTCTGTTAGCTTTTTTCACTGCCGCTGTATGACGAGTGGATGTTTTCAGAGAACTTACCCACAATGACTCCAAGATCTCTTTCTTGTGTGGTAACAGCTAATTTACACCCCACCATTTCATCTGTATAGTTGGGATTATGTTTTCCAATGTGCATTACTTTGCTTTTATCAACATTGAATTTCATCTGTCATTTTGTTGCCCAGACACCCAGTTTTGTGAGATCCCTTTGTAACTCTTTGCAGTCTGCTTTGGATTTAACTATCTTGAGTACTTTTGTATCATCTGCAAATTTTGTTACCTGACTGTTTACCCCTTTCTCCAGATCATTTATGAATATGTTGAACAGCACTTGTCCCAGCACAGAGCACACCACTATTCATTCTGAAAACTGATCATTTATTGCTATCCTTTGTTTCCTATCTTTTAAACAGTAACTGATTCAGGAGAGGACCTTCTGTTATCCCATGACAGCTTACTTTGCTTAATAGCCTTTGGTGAGAAACCTTGTCAAAGGCTTTCTGAAAATCTAAGTACACTAGACCCACTGGATCACCCTTGTCCACATGCTTGTTGACTCCCTCAAAGAATTCTAGTAGATTGGTAAGGCGTGATTTCCCATTACAAAAACCATGTTGACTCTTTCACAACAAATCGTGTTCATCTCTGTGTCTGATAATTCTGTTCTTTCCTATAGTTTCAACCAGTTTGCCTGGTACTGAAGTTAGACTTACCGGCCTGTGATTGCCTCTGGAACCTCTTTTAAAAATGGGACTCTCATCAGCTATCCTCCAGTCGTCTGGTACAGAAGCTGACGTAAATGACAGGTCACATTCCACAGTTAGTAGTTCTGCAGTTTCAGCATCTGAGTTCCTTTAGAATGTGATAGCTTAAAGGTCTCCCGGTAATTGGATAGCGGCTCTGTAATCACAGAATTGTGAAGCCAAAAGAGTTACAGTTGTGTTTCTGGTAAAAGCCAGCGTGCTCGGTGGAGGCATTAAGCTCATCCTATAGGCCCTTTCTTTTTTTTTCTGGAGAGGATCCTTGAAACATTTTTCTGTTGTAACATGGGGTCACAGTGTGGGAAAGAGAAAAAGGATGGTGCATTAGTTTGGGGACTAGCCTAGGATTTAGGTACATGTGGGTTCGTGTTCCTGCTTGGGCAAATCACTTTGCCTTTCTGCGCCTAGGTTTCCCATTGTTAAAATGGGGATAATAGCATTTTTCTACCTTGCAGGGGTGTGATACCTCCCTGCCTCACACAGTAAAGAGTGCGAAGTGCTCAGATACTACAGTGATGGGTGCCGTATGCGGACCATAGACAGAGGAAGTTGAGAACCACTGTGTTACATCCAACGTTAGGTAGATCTAGGTGAAAACAGTTCTGCCAACTGGTACTCACAAACATGCTTCTGTAGCTGGTAGGCTTCCAGGTGGGAGGAAATGTAAGCAAACCCTGCAGGTCTCACCTAGGATGAAGTGCCAAAGCCATTGTGACCTGCCTGCCCTGACATTTTTCTTGCTCTCCCGGATGCTGTTTGTATTTCTAAGTGGCAGTATGGGCTGTGCCCAACTTCCCTTTCTATGAAACGCTCTGTTAAAATAAACACAACTTTTTGTAGGGAGTGAAATGTGATCCCAGGACAAAGCTCTGTGGCTCCATTGACGTCACTAATGCTGGCAAAGGATTTAGAGGGCCGTTTTCTATCAATGAAACCCTTCTTTTTTTTAAACCGGTGGCTTTGGGCAAATAGTGGGGCTGTCATTAATGAATGGCCTGTCCTTTTTTCTTTCTCAACCGAAGCAGTCATGCAGAATGACAAGCCTGATTTGCTGGGGATTTATGTCTTGCTTTGTTAATCCACTTCTGAGCCCCACGTTGTCCTCCACCCACCCACCCACCCCCAGCACAGATTGTGTCTGAATCTTGCACAAGATGCTGCTTCCGTGCTAATGAAAAGTCTGCAGTTCATCTGGGACTTGGCTTACTCCCTCGGAGTTGAGGACAGATACTCCATGTTATTAACACTGGGCAGCAGCATGGGGGGTGAACTGATGTGGATTTCAGTGAGGTCTTCTGGGGAGCTTTGGCTCTGCAGCCTTAGCATGTGTGCAGAGGAGGATGAGGGCAAGTGTTAGGGCTCCCCAGTCAGAGGCTGGACCAAAACATTGATGGGATAAGGCCAGAGTAACATTTGCAGAAGAATCTAAGGGACTGTGGTGCTTAAGTCCCCCTTTTAAAAGAGAGTTGGGCATATAGGGTATGTTGACGCTGCAAAAATAAAAAAGACGAACAGGAGCAAGTTTCAGAGCCCGGGTCTATTGACCCAGACTTGCAGGGCTCATGTTAGGGGCTAAAAATAGCAGTGTAGATGTTACCCCATGGGCTGGAGGCTTCAGGTTGGACCAAAAATGAAAAGCTTTGAAATATTTTGGCACATTGAAAGATTGAAGGGGAAAAAAAACCTTCTGTTTCAGAGGGAACAAAACATTTCATTTGGACAAAACCAAACTGGTTTTGTTTCGGTTTTTACTGGTTTCAAATGCTTTTGAAGGGATGTGTTTAAAGGGAAAGTGGTTTCAAAATGAAACGCCAAAATGTTTCATTCTGAAAATATAAAATCAAACCGGTTTGGGTTTGTTGGATCTTGTTTTGCTTTTCTTTTTCTAAACGAACAATTTGACAAAACCAATGGGAATTTGCAAAACGTTTTGGTGTTGCTGAGTCTGCTTTTTTTTTTTTTTTTTTTTGCCCAAAAAAGTTTTAGCTAAAAAATGTCATGCAGCTGTAGGTAGGAATTCCCTTTGAAAACGAACCAGCACCTAGCATGGCACCACAGCCCTGTCAGCTGGGTGGATGTTCTTTCCCAGTGCCTGGCCAATAGAAAGGGCTGTGGTTAGCTTGACGATAGGGCCTGGGTTCACTGAGGAGCATGACACCCGAGTGACTCACACAGATTCACGCTATCTAACTTACGCATTTATCCATCGTTTTCAGCTTGAAGGAGGATGGAGGCTTTGCATGACCTCTCAGTGCACCTAGACAGTGGGCTACTGAGGCCAGGACATCAAGTCATGTCTATGTAACTCCAGGGAGCAATTTCTTCTTCTCCTTGGCACTGCAGAGCAGCACGAGCTAGTTCCCCCTGCAAATCCCACTCTCACTTCATGGACACTTACAAATGGTTCCCTGTTACAAGAACTTCACTTCTGAGCTGCACCATCACCAGCAGGGGGAGGCTTTGCCACTCAGGAGTTTGTTTTGCTTAAGGATTCCCCTGCGGCTTAATGTTCTCCCCATGCAGCTGAGACCATCCTCCTGTGTGCGAGGTCGTCGTCAGCTCCGCAGCAGCAAACTGTGAAGTCACCCACAAAGGGCTGTGTCCTCAGAGGGCAAGAGCAGAGCCGCGGTGACCCCATTTCCCATGCAGTGGTCCCCACTAACCATAAGGCGGTGGGGAGGAGCCCAGACGTAGCCATTTTTAAAGCTCTCCATGAGGCGCCCTTGGGAGTCTCAGTGCCCATTGGGGATCTGCTGACCCAAATCCTGTGAGCGGACAAACAAGAAGGGGGGCCCTTTTGGAGAGGACCATGAAACTTGTAAACCAACTCTCCAAACAGCTTATTTTTCTGCAGCAGGGGCCTCCTGCACTGACACGCCCAGGCACGCTACAGTCTAACCTTTCAAGCTGACCTTTGCTTGGGCCTTAATTGGATTTGATGCTTAAGAGTTCCCCAGCCTAAAACAGGTGTATTCGGAGCAAAGGAGGGTAAAAATGGCAAGCTGGATATTTGGGAGGTTTCTCTTGCCGGGATCCTCCTGTGTTACTTCAGCCTCCTCTTGTAGGCTACTTACAGATGCTCGTATTTGGAAGCTCTTCCATGCAGTTTGTGTATGCTTGGCGCCAGCTCCACCCACGTTCTGCTACGTAACAATGGGCAGTAGCAATATTAACAGTCGTTTTCCGCTCCCCCCCACCCTAGGATGTCTTTAATAATAATCCTGGCTAGTGGTCTCTCGTTACCCATCAGTACTGCTCTTTGTGAAATCTAGCATCTCTGGAATAGGCAGTGCTGTGCAAAATCGTAGCTGGACAAGGGTTTCCAAATTGCCTAGAGATTTTGGGCCTCCCACTTAAGGCTCCTTAAAAGGACCTGTTTTCCAGAAAGCGGTGAGGGCCCCCCCTGAGAATCAGGCCCCTCTACGGTGTCCCAGGGTAGCTGTGCTTCTGTCTCCTGTAGTGATACTGTAGGGAGACACTCGGCAGTCTCCAGCAAATCATGGTGGAAGCTGCAAGGGACTGTGTTCTAGCAGTTGGAACAAGGTGACTGGGACTAAGATATATGTAGATTCATTTCCCAGCTCTGCCCCACACTCCCTGTGTGACCTTGGGCAAGTCACTTATTCTCTCTGGCCTCAGTTCCTCATCTTCAGGA
Source organism: Mesoclemmys tuberculata (assembly GCA_007922155.1). Taxonomy (NCBI): domain Eukaryota; kingdom Metazoa; phylum Chordata; order Testudines; family Chelidae; genus Mesoclemmys; species Mesoclemmys tuberculata. The sequence continues at coordinate 1,977,263 of ML675648.1, forward strand.
TGGGGATAACGACCCTTCCCTAGCTCCCGGGGGGGGGGAGATGCAAGGACAAACCCACTGATATCTGTGAGGCACTTAGATATTGCAGTGACGAGAGCTACAGAAGCAGCGAGATAGAGACTGAAAGACCCGCTGAACTTCCCCATCGCTCAGGAATGTTGGGTTCAGCTACGATATAGCATCTGCACATTCAGGGGCTTCTCTGGAGTGTCCGTCTGTCTGGGCAGGATGGCTCTTGAGAGCAGGCTGCCGCACGGGCCTTCTGGTGAGGATAGCCTCTGTTACATCACCTCCGTGCACCCAGCTCTGGTCAGCGGGACAAGGGTGTCTCTGCAACACTAAGCCACGCTCCCCTCTGCTCTGGAGACAGGCATGTGCTACTGTCTGGAATGGGGACCCCAGCCCCATTGATAGCGAGCGGGCTTGGGCACTGAACTGCCCTGCTCGCTGGTTAAAATAACACCCCCTCTTTGTCTTCTCACCTGGCAGGATTCCCCACCGGAGAAGGTGCAAAGCCCTGGGGTAGGGCCCACCCCTTCCGGATCAGCCATGGTGCTGCCCGTCGCCAGCAGCAGCTTGGAGCTGCAGCAGGACAACGGGCTCTGTGTCCGCAACAATGTCGGTGGCTGCCGGCTGCAGTATGAAGAGCCTCGGAGCCGGAGGAACTCCATCCCGCCTGTGCAGACTCCCACCGCCAAGCACATGCTTGCCTACCTGCCCCGGCCCCCGACGGACACCAGCAGATATGGAGCCTTCCCTCAGAAGGTAAGGTCGCTTCTGGAGCGAAAGGGCATGGTGAGGCTGGGCACCTCCGTTTGACACGCAGCCCTGCCTGATGGAGGTGAAGGACCAATCCTGCCCCGCCCCGTCTCCCAAAACAATCCTGCTGAGCCCTGATCTCCCCTGTACCGATGTAGGTGCAAAGGTAGCCTTGGCCTTGGGTTCTCCCCCGCTCCTTTAGCTGAGGGGTTCTCACTACAGTTGAGGTGTGTTAGCCCAGGCGTGGGTGATTCCATTCTGCCTTGCTCGATTTACCTCCACCTCCAGCCCACTGCAGTGTCAACTCGATGCAGGGTTCTTCTTCACTTCCTGTTCTGTGCTGCTGCTCCCAAGCAGGGGCTGCATTTCAGTGATGCTGTATAGCTGCATATGGTTGCAAAGCCCTTTGGCTGAAGGGTGCTATACAAATAATATCGGGTGCAGCCAGGACCGGGGTATATTGACTAGATGGTGTAGCCAATTGTTGGACTACACTTGCAGTTCATTCTTTAAAATGTTCGTGGGACCAAATACCTGAACTTGGCCAAATTTGTGGTCTAAAGACAAAGCTGTACAATGCAAAAGGAGACATACATACCCCCCTCTTCCAGAAAGCAATTCTTGTCTTGCAAAAGATGTGCTTTAAAGATAGTATTTCAGCTTGTAGTATTTAGAGTGTGATTTTACAAGTTACAACATTCTTTACACGTCACTGAAATCCAACCCACCAGGTGATAACACCTCCTTCACTTGTTCTTTTGTTCATCTCTGCTTTGGATACTACATTCGAAATCAGTTGGGTGCGGAGGTAAATCCCCACCTGTGCTAGGTCACACCATTCACGTGTCTTACTTTTGTCAGATGTCCTATTTTCTAATGCCAAAACTGACTTCAGCTTTGCAAAGAGTTGTGGGATACCATACTTGACAGCATGGGATAACAGAATTGCAGAGGGAGAATAATGCATTCAGTTAACATAACTTCCCAACACTTAAATCTAACTAATGGATCTCTGTTATGTATATTATATTAATACCATATGCATAATACCCATTAATGTGGTGTCTACTGCACCTAACATATATATGTTGGCTAAGAGGTATTTAAGTGCTGTACAAGTATTAAAGATGCGACTTCAGTGAGTTTGCCCTAAATAGCAAAATTCTTGCAGTTTTCTCTCCTCCTTTCCTTTGCTTTTTGCCTCCTACTTCCCACCCCTCCGGTCATTGGTTGTTCTGCCCAGATGACATTGCTGGGCTGGGAAAGGCTTTATCGCAGAGATGAGGCTTTTAATGAACTCTGAAGTTGGTGTCGGCTGGGGACTCAGTTTAGTATCAGGATTAATAATTGTGTGTGTTAAGGAAGCACTGAGTGGCCCCAGCTGAGATTGGAGCCCCATTGTGCTGGGTGCTGTGCCACACGAAGACAGCCAGCCAAAGAATGGGAGAGGAAACGGAGGTGCGGAGCGGGGACATGCATTTCTGTTGATTGGTTCTTTTTTCCCTGGCAGCCTGAAATGATGGTCGTCCCCATGGATCTGTTACAAGAGAGCCAACAGCAAACGGATGCCGCAGCTGCAAAGAAAAACGCCCTGATGTCAAACTCCGTCCCCCTGTCCTGCGGCTCGAAGATCCCCAATGACAGATCAGTCCTCCAGAGGAGACTCAGCATGATGGAGCAGACCAGCGCAGCCGTGGTGATGCCAGCCAGGCACCGGCCCAGTGTCTCCATCAACACGGAAGATCTGCCCAAGTACCACCGGGCATCGCGCAATGATCCACTGCCTCCGCTCCGGGACATCACCACCCGCTGGTACCCCCGGCATGCCCTCAGTGTGCCCAACATCCCCAACTCGGCACGGAAAAAAACGCCCACCCGGAGCGTTGTCTCGGTGCCCTCCTCCGAAAAACCTCAGAGCCGTCGCTGCAAGCTCATCGCTGACGACCGGCAGTTCAGCTCTGCCAACAAGCAGCAGCGGCAGCGCTATGTGACCAAAATGGGCAAGTGCCAGGTGAATCTGGGCCGCATTCAGGAAAAGAAGAGGTTCCTCTCGGACATTTTCACCACCATCGTGGACCTCAAGTACCGCTGGTTTCTCTTTGTCTTCATGATGTGCTACATCATCACATGGGTGGTCTTTGGCATCATATACTTCTTCGATGCCTGGATCAGGGACGATGTCAACCACATAGGAGACCCGGAGTGGAAGCCTTGCATCGAGAACGTGGACAATTTCATATCTGCCTTACTTTTCTCTGTGGAAAGTCAAAGGACCATTGGTTATGGCTCCCGGATTGTGACAGCCAATTGCACGGAGGGCGTCATTTTGCTGATGGCCCAGTCCATCGTTGGGTCCATGATCGATGCCCTCATGGTAGGATGCATGTTTGTCAAGATCTCCAGGCCCAAGAAGCGTGCCCAGACCTTAATATTCAGCAAGAAGTGCGTCGTCTCCCACCGGGACGAGAAACTCTGCTTGATGTTCCGCATTGGGGACCTCCGGGACAGCCACATGGTGGATGCGAAAATAAGGGCCAAACTGATCAAATCCAGGCAGACCAAGGAAGGGGAGTTCATCCCCTTGGAGCAGTCGGAGCTGAACCTGGGCTACGACACGGGGGAGGACAGGCTCTTCCTGGTAGAGCCACAGATCATTTGCCACGTGATCAACGACCACAGCCCCTTCTGGGAGATGACAGCGGAGTTGCTGAAACGGGAGCAGTTTGAGATCATTGTGATCCTTGAGGGCATCGTGGAAGCTACAGGTGGGTGATCCCGTTTGTAAACCAGGAGATGGGCGGGTGCAAGCAGATCCCGGGTGGGTTTGGGAAGGTGTTATCCTACACCTACACCACAACTGACCCAGTGCACAATGATTTGGTACTGTTCCACGGGAGAAGGAAAAGAGCTGTTGAGGTATGTGCTGCTGGGAAACGCGAATTCACCGCCTTGTTGAAGCTGGGCAAAAACCAGATATTTTTGAAAAGCTGAAACAAAATCATCTTGGGCCAGACCAAAAATTAAAATGCAAAAAAATGGTCAGTGACCCAAAAAGTAAAAACAAATAATAACAACTATTTCAGGTCAAAGAATATGTTTCATTTGCCCCCAAACTAAATGTTTGTTTGATTTTGAGCAGTTTGAAATGTTTTTGAAATGTTTATAAATAAAAATAAATGTAAAGGAAATTTCAAAACGAAACGTTGCCTTGAACGGAAATGTTTCATTTTGAAAATGTCAAAACACTGCTCTGTTGGTTTTTTCAGAATCTTTTGTGGCTTTATTTTCAGAATGAACAATTCTGAAACTGACACAGATCCACAAACCGTTTGTGTCACCAAAATCAATCTTTTTTTACTTCTGCACCGTATCGGCCTTGGGGCTTTTAACACCGCCCATTCATCTGCATTTTCATTTGCAGCAGCCTATCAGTTCACCCTGCCTCTGAGGCCTGCTTGGTGTACTGGCCCCTAGCTGGCTGCTGGTGCAACATGGCTCAGCCCTGACTGGGAGGGAAGCTCCTTTAGGGGTGAGCAGAGAGTTCATGGACCATGGCCCAGCCAACCCTTGGCCTCGTTTCAGGATGCCACATTGCCAGGCAAAGAATGAGGCAGAACAAGCTCCTCAGCCAGATGGATCAGGGAATCAGGACTGGGGTATGGAGCCTTTCCCCTCCAGGTCACTGGTATGAATTGGGCACAGGGGGTAGTGAGGCATGACCAAAGGTCACTGCCATCTGATGGTTGCTGGGAGGCTGACGTGAGGTGAGCCAGGGATGGCCCGGCCCATTTAGCAGTGTGGGGAGAGCTCTGTTTCAGAAAGCACCATCACCTCTGGCATGGAGTGGCCTCCTTGCTGGGAATTTCAGCAAAAATGCTGTGGACAGAATGGGCCCTGGAGAATGAACTCCCTTCTCCCCATTTAATGAGAGGTCTGGCTTGTAGCCTGTTGTTGAGCTGACATAGAGGAAGCCGGCTGTCCATCACGTACCTGTCCTGTGGATTCCCAAGGGACCCAGAAGGGTCAGTCGAGCATTTTTCAACAGCATGACCGTCACTTAAAAATGGTAGGAAGCTAATGGAAGGTGAAAATGTCCCCCAAACATTTCACATGAATGTGAAAGAGACTGGTCTGATTCAAGACCACCAACTTCCCCGCCTGTCCCTTTTCACTGGAAAGAAAGTAAGTGTTAACTCTCCTGATTTGGGTGCGGGGAGGTGCACGGTTCTTAAAGCCCCCGACTCTTGAATCATAAGATGATGTGAGAATCTCAGCATTTGTTTTTATAAACACACATTTTCTAGCCCTCGCAGTTGTGGAGAAAAGCTTGAAAACGTGAACCCTAGAGACTCCAAACCCAGAAGGCAACTAGAGCAAACGAGAAATTGATTATTTTTAAAAATCTCTATTTTTAAGCCCATCTCATGTTCTTTTTTCTTTTTGGGGGGAGGAGGAGAAGGGGCTGATTTGTGATTTTTGAATGCTTGGGGTTGATGACATTGAGACTGTGCTAATTGCAGGTGTGTGGACAGATGATTTGATGTGACAGGGCCCAGCTGCTTGATATGAAATTTTCATTTTGATGATATAAGCCATTTTCCCCCCACCCCTTTGAAAAACCCTTAATTTTTGTTGTTATAATTTCTCTGCCTCTCCCCAAATATGCTCTTTCTCATTCCCATACACACACATTTCCTGGAGCATACACCATTTCTCAATCTCTCTTCTGCCCTGCTCCTTCCCTGTCTCTCCTCAGAGCTCCCACATAGATTAGTAGTCAACTTGGGCTCCATCTGCTGGTCGTTAGCTCTTGTGCTTTCCTAGAGTATTTAAACACAAGAGCTGCCAGTTCCCACCTACTGTCCAAACTTGTGCAAGTTGGGAGTGGGGTGGTGGAGAGACCTAGGTGTCTCCTTCACAAGAGGGGAAATTTGGAATAACCCTGCTGCCTTATAAAGCAGTCTGGCCCATTCTAAAGGCAAAAGTATTTGTATTTCACAGGCCCAGAGATGAATCTGCTCTAGCAGAGGCAATAGAACCATTTGTAGGACTATTTCCTTCCCACCTCTGTCTGTCAGGGGAAAGGAAATCACCTCTCACAGTCTGGTGGCAGAATATGGACCCAGCATCCCCTCCTGACGTGTTACTGATCTAGTCCTTCCCAAGGAGCAGTACAGGATTGTTCCCTGCCGTCTATTCTCCGGAGTTCTTTCTAGCCCAGTTTCAAGGGGACACACTGGGCAGACAAGCACGTATGTGGAAAACTTGTTGATCTACAAGGGTCTGACTTCGGGCTGAGGAAAGAGCCCCACATTAGGTTCCACCTAGTCCATAGCCCTGGGAACCAGCACAGGATTGGTTTCCTATTGTGTATTTATCAGTGTATTATCCAGTCAAGTTTTAAATGTCCTGTTTTTGATGCATAGATTAGCACTAACTAATACAGGTGATTATCTGGCTCCCACTGGTGTAGTTCTCTGAATTGAAATATCTATTTCATGGGCCTCAGTAACTGCTCAAATACCTGTTCACCACTGGAGATTTACCATTCAGAGGCTGAACGGGCACATAGGAATTGCCGGGTTGTTCAGACCAGGGGTTAACCTAGTTCAGCATCCTGTGTCTAACGCTAACAGTACCAGCTGGCTCAGAGGAAAGCGCAAGAAACCCTGCAGTTATGAGAGAACCTGTCCCCAGGCAGTGTTTCCTCCTGACCCCATTAGTCAGCAGTTGTCATCTGCCCATGAAGCATGAGGGATTGCATTCATGCTGTGTCCCTTCAACAGCACAGTGCAGTACGAACTGCCCAGCTAATGGTCCTGACTTGCATGTGCTCCTTTCTCACTGCAGGAATGACATGTCAAGCCCGGACCTCTTACACGGAGGATGAGATCCTTTGGGGATACCGGTTCGAGCCCTGCATGACCCTGGAGAAAGGAGCCTTTCGGGTAGACTACAGCAGGTTTGAAAAGACATTCGAAGTGCAGACCCCAGCAACCAGCGCCAAGGAGATGCACGAACTGAAGGAGATGGAGCATCAGGACCAGTCCACCCTGAGCTTGTACTGGGACCACCTGGTGCATCCCTGCTTCTCTGCTGAGCTGAATGACGTCCTGCAGGATGGTGGCAGTGAGGAAACCCTGGCCACGCTGGGTATCCCCAACATCACGGAGGAGACGAGTGCCGAGTTCCAGAACCAGCAGATCGATCTCTGAGCTCCTCCCCAAAAGAGTGACAGGAGACACGCCAGTGGGATGACTTGTCTGCCCTGAGGAACCGTGCTGCTGCTTTGCATCCTGAGAAGTCCTTGCTGCAAGTGGAGGTGGGGGGGATGGGGAGGAGATGCACTGTTGCTCTCCACTCCACCAGAATGTGTGGCTGCTATTCCTAGGCCACTTTGATATGGGGCAGCCGCTGGGGCTAGAACCCTGTGGCTCCCACTGTTTCCTATTTCGGGCTGGGGTAAGGTACCAGAGAAATGTGGAACTAGGGCTAGGGCTCATCAGCCATTGACTGTGACCGTAGAGGAAATGTCAGCAGCCCTGCTGGAGTTATGTGATGCCCCTGGGCTGGGCCATAAACAGCAGGAATCTAACTTGAGACCTCTAGATCTAAAAGCATGAGCTTCTACTGCCTGTGCCAAGTGAGCGGGTCCGTTAACTCACAGACTGCAGATGTCTAGCAGAGACCCCCAGTTGCAGACTGGGTCACACGAGACAAGAATTGAGATAAAACGATGAAAAACTGGGGCCATCGCCCCAGGGAATGCTGCTAGGAGGGGTGGGGAACCCTGCTCTGTGTTCTCCGGTTCCCGTTATACCCACTTCACTCATTTTAAGGTGTGCGCGGCCCTTTGTCTGAATGTGTTTTCCTGTCTCCATGCCATGTACCGTAGGGACCTGCAGCTGGTGTTTCCCCCAGACACAGCTCGGTCGTTCCCATGGAAGTGTCTCCTATTGACAGTGCCATATGGAACTCTCTCTCTGTAAGGTGTACCCCTCTCCCCCCATCCTCTGACCCCTGTCCCTGCTGCCTGAATACGTCCAGTGTCTCCAGCTCTGCCTACAGCTAAGTGGAATTATTTTTGAAAAGTCTTTTGTAATAAGGATGCGGAAAAACAAAAAAATTCAGCAGATTAAAATCTCTTAAACCATAGAGAGCCGCATTTTGAGCGTCTGTATGGAGGCACGTTACACGTATCAGTGTTGGCATATGCAGTGTGTGTTTTTGGGGGGTACACAGGACTCAGATGGGGCTGGTTCGCAGCTGTAAAGCGTCCAAATCCAACCATGGGAGAACTAAGCAGTGCTTTATAACCATTGGTTCTTTCATTACAGTCATAGAGGGTCTTAGGGTCAGCTGGTGTCATTGGGCCAGTCATTGCTTGATGTTATGGAGAGAGAATACTGTAATATCAGCAGAGTCCCTTGAATACTGGGGGTGAGGGGGTGCCTGCTCCATCTCCACCGGGGGGGTGGAGCCTTTTGCCACTTGGATATTGTTCCCCAGTGTGCACCCAGATCCTCAAAGGCCCCTAACTCCCACTGAAAGTAATGGGGGTTAGATACATAAATACCTTTGAAGATGTGGGCTTTGGTCCCTCACACCCATGCTTGGGGGGAGCAGGCCATGCCTGCAGGGCTTTGTGGGGGGAGTGGAGCTTGTGCAGCATTCTAGGAATAACCAGAACCTGCTGGGCCCCAGCACTGCAATCTGGCACCTTTCACCAGCATTGTGAATTTGGTTCTGATCCACGCGGGGTGCAACCCCACTTCCCAAAACACCAAGATGCAGCACAGGCATCTTCTCGCATTTCCCTCCATCTAATTAAAATCTTGCCCTCTAATTAAAAAGGAGCACATTCACCTGTACCGCTCCTGCCACACGCCTGTGCATGTCCTTGATCTTAGGTTATCAGTGGCAATGGAGTTATATTTTTCATCCTCTTTAATGGCAATCCTGTTGCTCAGCCTCAATGTAAAGCCAACGAGGAAGAACATCAGCAACCTGGCTTTCTGGCTGCAAGAAGCTCAGTGTATTTCTTGACACCTGCACCTGTGGGCAGTGTGTTTTGACTGAGGGCAGCATTTACATGCGTTAGCTGTGATCATCAAGCTAGAGGAGCTCTGAGCTCCTGCCATTTATTTAAAGAAAGTTCAGGGGAGCGAATATAAATGTGGTGATAAAAATCCTGGAAGATGTCTGACTGCAACCTTAAGACTCGTGATTTCCCCCTCTGAACCTGTCTGGGAAGGCAAAGCAGCTGCTCTGGTCTGCTCCTGCTTGCACTGTTTGAGATAGTTGGCATCTAGTGATAGTTGCCTGACACACACAGTTTGGTAAATGGGGCAGGATCATAGGCAGCTGTTCAGATTAACTCTATACATCTCCTGCAGCCCACAGAAACACAGAGGGGAGCAGCTCTCTGCAGTTGCATAACAGAATAGAAAGTGGGTTAATCTGTTTCCCTTGCCATTATTTCATAAAAGGAGAGATTGTTAAAGGTATTATCTCAGTCATATGTTCCTGCTGTGTTCCCAGCTGGGATTATCTCCTATTATGCAATCAGCCCAAACGAACTTTATTTTCCTTTCACTGATCCCAGGTTTACCTTGAGCTGTTTTAGTATTTAATTGTCTGCAGGAAAGGAAAAGATTGGACAGTCTACACACACCAGCCACTGGTCATTTATCTGACTCTTCCCCTCTGCCTGAAAAAAAAAATACACTTCCATTTATCAGTAATGGAGTACCATGCAGTGTGGGGGAGGGACAACAAATTTTAAAGACTTAGTAGATCTCACTGGTTTTGAAAGAAATAGGAAAGGTAATATTCAATAGGCAGGTTAGCAGCCACTTTTTGCATCCACACAATCATAGGGTTAGAAAGGTTTTTATTAGTGGGAGTAACCCATCCACCCCCACCTGTGTGTGTGGGGGCAAGGGAGAAGAGAACAGATTAATTAAACACAGGTTAATCCATTCTGCAAGGTGAGTGTGATCAGATGCTGACAGCACCAGATTACAAGGATATTTTCTTCAGCAGACAAGCTCACACCACTTGTGTGCTGCTTCACCTTCCATGGAGAAGGAAGTGTGAAGAGGGGTGAGTATTAGCTATGTTTGTACCTTTACAACAGGGATGCTAGGCCTTAGGTACAAGCCATCATTTTGGATTGCTTAGGTGCAGCCCTCTGGTACTCTTCCCCCCCACCTCAATCCTAGTTGGGCTGTCTCTACAGCTGTTATTAATATGCCTGGGAGGGGTGGCTCTTTGAGTTTAGCAGTGTAGTTCCCTTATATGCTAGTGGCTTTGTGCCAGCAGAAAGGAGTTGTCTGGAGTGGCTATTAGATTTCACAGCTGTAACATATGAACTCATGGATCACCACACTAGTCTTACCCTGGAACCAAAGTCCCCTTAGACTCTCCCCTCCATCTTACCACCCACACCCCTGAACATTGTGGTAAGGTTACTGAAACCCAAAGTCACACCTCAGGTTTCTCCCACTCCCTTAACAAAACACTCACCCCATTTCTCTAGTGAACTAGAGGTTTATTAGCTGAGAGAGAAAAATCTGTTTAGAGGTTAAAGCAGGGAAAGTTACAGCAACAGCTGAGCCAGTTGCAGCCAAGTGGTGGCAATGCTGTAATAAAAGGCCAGGCTCCAAGAAGTTGTCAGAATAACTGAAGATCTTTGCAGGTAGTAGACTTTGCTGAGTGAGTCCAAGACAGTTGAGAGATGGATCATTTCTTGCATCCCTATTTATAGGGCCTTTACACATGAGGTCAGCTGACTGTCTGTACCCAGGGGGTTTTCCTTTGGCAGCGAGGAACGTACTCGAGTCCTGGAGCACCCCACAACCCCATCATCTGAAATGAGCGTTTTCTGTTACATCTTTCATGAGCCTTTCAAGCTATTTCTTTAATGTGTACATGACAGGGTTATACAGCATGGCAGCTGTTTTCTGTTACATAACAGGAATAGAAAAGAACACAAGAACCAGTGATGATATCCAACCGGTTCACGCGAACCGGTTCTTAAAATTAAAAAAATTTAGCGAACCAGTCGTTAGCGTCCTCCCCTGTCGCACTCTGCGGGGCGCTGGCGGGTTTCGCGCGAACTGGTTCTTAAAATAAAAAAAGGCAGCGAACCGGTTGTTAGCATCCTCCCGTTGCGCTCTGCGGGGCGCTGGAGGGGTTTCGAATTTGGCAGCGCAGAGCGAGTCTCACAGCGGAGATTCTCGCTGCCATGCCAAGTCTCCCTCTCCCCCGAAACTGACTTTGCCGTGCCAATGTCAGGGCGGAGAGTATGCAGGGGGGAATTGAGCAGGCAGAGTCAATTTCAGGTGGGAGTAGTGGGAAGTGCAGGACAGGTTCTGAAACATGACCTGCCATAGAACTGGTCATGGGAAACTTGGGACATCACCACTGACGAGAGCCCCTTGGTTTTCGTGGCGTGCAAGTAGCCTGGGGCAGGGGCAGGGGCTGGCTGGTCACCGCAGGGCTCTAGGGGAGCGGGAAGGAAAGGCCGTGTGAGCCCGGCCAAGCACTCAGTCCGCCTCGCGGGGCACCCCGGCACACGCGGAGAGCGGGCACCGCAGACCCTGGGCGCCGGCCGCGGATGGGCTCTGAGCGGGCAGCGCGGAGCCATGCCAGCCCCGCACGGGCGCGGAAGGGCGCTGGGCCCGGCCCCGCCCCTACTGGGGCCCGAGCGGCTGTGCTCCGGCAGCTCCCCCCCGCCCTCTCCCTGCCCCCCCCCTTACCGCCGCCGCCTGGTCCGGGTCTCAGCGTCTCCCCCCAGCCTGGGCTGGGCGCGACAGCAGCTCCCCCCGCGGCTCCCCCTTTATAGCCCCGCCCTCGGCCGCGCGCCAATCAGACGGGGCGCCTCGCGCCTTCGCCCGCCCGGCTGTGGGCCAATAGGGAGGGAGGGAGGGAGGGAAGCCGCGCAACGTTTCCTCTGGGTTTGTCCCACGCCGGAGCCCGTAGGCCCGCCCGGCGCGTGCGCGCTTCTTAGCGGGCGGACTGCCTGTCCCGTGGTGCCCCGCGGCGGCGGGCCGAGCAGCTGCGTCGCCATGGCCGCCGCCGCCTCCCCCTCGCTGGTGGCCGCCGTCCTGGCGCACTCGGGCCGCCTGGAGAAGGAGGATCTGAGCACCCGCGTCGGCCGGCTCGCCCGCCGCGTGGAGGAGCTGAAGGTGGGCGGCGGGTGGGGGAGGGGAGGATCCAGGCG
>ML675648.1:1989648-2007843 GCA_007922155.1 Mesoclemmys tuberculata
GGCGGGGTCCGGGGGGCTGGGGGTGGGGGGCGGGAAGGATCCAGGGATGGGTGGGGGGGCAAGAGAGATGTGGGGGAAGAGGGGATCTGGGGTATGGGGAAGATTGGGGGGGCTGGGCTGGGGGGTCAAGGGGGGCTGGATGTGTGCGGGAAGGGGGGCCGGGAACACGGGATTGCTGAGGTCGGGAGCACTGGGCGGCGGGGGGATAGACTGGGGGGAGCAGAGCAGGAGGGCAGGGAAGAGGGGAGGGGACCCTGAGCAGGGGAAGGGAAGGGGGACTCCAGGGGCAGAGGGAGTGTGGGGCCAGGGACGATCGTGGGGGGGTAGATTAGGAAGGGTTAGGAAAGGGTTCAGGGGGGATTTGAGAGGAGGGAAGATTGTGAGGCTGGTGGTGCTGACACTGGATTGTCAGGGGCCCCTGGGCGTTTTAGGGGGTGGGTAACACCAAGAGGCAGAGCACCGGGCTCTGGATGGGGTCCTTTGAGCCAATGATACTTGCTGGTGTTTGCAGACTGTAGGGATGTGGGTGGGGAGCTGTGCTGTTCCTGTCTCAGCCTCTGAGATGTTCCTTTTGTGCTACTTGCATTTGTCCTGCTAATTGAGACTAGGTTGCACAGAAGGCTGTGATGGGGGGCGGAGGCTTTGGCTGTGGCCAGCAGCCTTGGGGTTTCTCTGTGGTTGGGTGTGTGTTGTTCTGCTCCTGAGTCCGTCCCTTCAACCTAGGGTGAAGTCTGCAACGTGATTAACAAGAAGTATAACGAGTTCCTCCCGAGCATGCAAAGCGCTGAGGACTTGGTGTCGCAAGTGGACAGTCTGTCCAGCAACATCGACTTGCTCAAATCCAGAGTCGAAAATGAGGTGACACAGCAGCAGCCTCACTCTTGTACCTAGCAGCTTTCATCCTGCATCATCCCAAAGCAACACAATTCCACTGATGGGCAGGGCAGGGGGAAAGAAAGATCTTGGTTAAGGATTCCAGGGTGAATCTCCATCTCTTATAAAGAGAGCCCTTTCATGCCAGTATAGTGATATATCAGACCTGCGATATAAATAAAGGGCGGGCTGTACCTTATTCATGTAGTTGTGTGGTTTTCCATGGTATTCATCACAGGAGTTTTAGAGCCCCTTATTCACTTATCCTCTCAGCCTACCTCATTGAGGTAGGAAGAAATCATCCTTGTTTTGCTAATGTGGAAACTGAGGCACAAAGTGGTAGAGTGACATGGACATGATTACACAGAGATTCTGTGTGGAGCTGGGAATTGAATCCAGATTTTCTGTATACTGATTGCAGGACTCTCTTTCCCCAGCTGATCCTTGCTATTGACCTGCTTTTATTTTTTACATGTGTCATCCAAGCTATACCCCTGGACTAATTCTCAGCACTCCCCTATGTCTTACCACTCTGGCTTTGAAACACTAGTTAAAAAGGGTCTAATGCAGGAGGGATATAAATCTGGATCTTCTCTTTCCAAAGGAGCATGATCAACTCAAAAACCACATGATGTGAAAATAACTTTTACATCTGATACCCATTATGCTTTGTTAAACGTGAAAGAATCTTAAACATCCAGTTTACTTGTCTCTGTTTATCTTTTGCTGTGTTTTTAATTTATATTTCTCAGCATAGACAATAACAATCGGTGACATCAGTTTCACTTGCCAATTTCAGATTCAGGTTTCTAGTGCTGCCCTGTTGTGTAAAAACACTGCAGGGGATTGTTTGTTTCACAGTTTGGGAAGTTTTTTCTTAAAAAGAGAAACACTTCTATGGATCTTGCATGCTTATGGAAGCTTTTAAAATGTACATTTAAGCTTGCTTTTGGTCAGATTCAAGTTGACATTTCTCTAATTAAAAAATTAGAAAACTGTTAAAGGGAATTTGGAATCTTTTGTCTTGACTAATTTTTTAAAAAAAAGCTGCAATTTGATACAGCCAGGTTCCCCCTGCCCAAAATTCCTGTAAAATATTTTTTTAAAGAATAAGAGTTTTTTCTTCTCTGTTGTTTAAAAGCCTCTTTCCAGTGAGGCTAAACAGGCAGATCATACAGAGAAACTAAATATACACAAATTGCTGTCAAGTGCACTAAGTAAATATACTGGGAAAACAGAAGCTTTTCCCCACTAATTTCTTTCAGTTTTAATAACCTGAGGTGCCTTTTGTAGCTTTGGGGGGTTCATTAGTTTCAGGCAGTATGGTGGTGTTGGCCTGCTGTTGTTCCTTTTTCAATAGAAATGCCTATCATAGTGTTTGGTCAATGTAAATGAACTGTTGAAGTCTTGATGTCTGTGCTGCTGTTCTAGGTCCAGCGAGATCTGAATGTCGCCATTGCAGAATTTACTGAATTGAAGCAGCAGTTGGAACGAGACTCGTTGGTTCTGAGTGTGCTAAAACAGCTACAGAAGGTGAGGAAGGAGGCCGGGAAAATGGCTTCAGATCGCTAAATGTTTCTATATTTTTCTTCCACTGACATCCTTCTGGGTCTCCACGTGAAGACTGTTACCGGGTCCCCCCTCAGCCTTCTCTTCTCCAGACTAAACAAACCCAGTTTTTTTCCGATCTTTTCTCGTTGATCATGTTTTATTGGCCTTTAATCATTTTTGTTGCCTTCTCCAAATTGCCACATCTTTCCCCAAGCGTGGTGCCCAGAACTGGACATATTACTCTGGTTGAGGCCTTGTCACTGCTGCGTAGAGTGGAAGAATTACTTCTCATGTCTTGCTTACAACGCTTCTGCTAATGCATTCCAGAATAATGTTTGCTTTTTTTTTTTCTTGCAACAGTGTTACATTGTTGACTCATATTTAGTTTGTGATCCACTATAAAGCCCCCAATCCTTTTCTGCAATGCTCTTTCCTAGGCAGTCATAGCCCATGTGACCTGTCCGTGCCCAGGGTAGCCCACTGATAATGCCAGGGTCAGGGCAGGCTGTAAAAGGAGAGCAGATTCTCCCACCACTGGTGGGTGACACTGAAGTCAAACTTCCCAACCAGCCACAAACAGTGCTTCTGATTCCCCCACACTGGTTATCAAGAAGCCACTGTGCAAATACACACAGCCCCTTTTACTGAATTTCAGTCTCTGGCTCCCAAACTGATACTATATCCAGTAAAGAGACCAGTCATTTAAACTCTGTGCTCTTTACTAAAAGATTCCCTCTGATCCCAAAGGATCAGCCACAGTACCAGTTCACTATAAATAGTTTCTTCTTGGGCCTTTTGCTTTTGTAAAGGTCTTGATGGGCCATTAAGCGAGCTGTTGTCCTGCTGCCTCTCTGTCTGGGGTGTGCCTCATATAGCATGGTTTGAAATACAGGTATCTCAAAGATATCCATAATGTCCCTCACACATATCATACATGAACACAAATATTACCTTCTTACTCAGCACATTATAACCTTTCTAACAGTACCTGACATGGCATGTCTCACATGAATTGTTATGATTTTGACATATTAATGTCAGATAACACAAATGCCCCCCACCACTCAATCCAGTCCGCATGACAGCCCATTTTGTATTTGTGCAATTGATTATTCCTTCCTTAGTGTAGTAGTTTTGCATTTGTTTTATTTAACTTACATTTAACTCTTTCAGTTTGATGCCGCTATTAAAGATTACAGCACTGCATTACTGGAAAAGAAGTATGTTGCGGCAGCTCGCCATCTGGAAAAGGTAGTAACGAGCTTCTTAAGTATATGTAATTATATCTCTTCTGAATATTGCCAGATATCCTGTGATTCCCTTATGTTAGCACTTGCATGCCGTTGAATCGATTTGCCTGCTGCCCATGTTCTGTGCATAACTGTCTCGATCTTATTGCTAGGCACGAAGTAGTCTGAAAATGCTAGAATCCCGCCAAGGGTTTGAGCTGAAGGTTTTGAAAGCACTAGGCACGGAGCTGACAGTGCAGACACAGAACATGCTTTATCACCTGGGAGAAGAGTGGCGGCAAATGGTTTCGTGGAAGCTTCCTCCGTCAAAAGGTGCTGAACATCTTAGTTTGAATCAGTGACTGAAATGATCTTGGCTTGAAAACAACTTCAGAGCTAAGAAACTAGTGAACATAGGTGAGCTAGAGTGAATTCAGCTAGCACTTCCTGCCGGTGGCATATTCCTAACTGAATAGGATTGACTGGAGGCAGCGCTCTTTGAATTTCACACCATATTGGGTCTGTTTGGAGCTATCGCGGCAGCTTGATACAGTCAGTGGCTCTTAACATTTATTTGAAATGTTTCTTCTGGTCCATATAGCCGTATTTCCTAGTGAGCGATACAGAAAAATCCAGGACAGTTCCCAGCCTCTAGGTCTTTTCTTATTCATGTTGCAAAACCTGAGAGGTTGTGGCATTTCCCTATATCGAATGTGTTGCTCATCTACTCCTGAGGAAACCAGCTTGGACAACATCAGGTTGTGTGTTATTGAGAAATTGACTTGAGCCCATTAGCTGGGTGAGGCTTTTGAAACCTTTCATCAAGATGAATATGCTTTCCCAGCACAGACTCATTTGTTTATTGGAGCGCTCTCCAGTCCCCAGGTGAGGAGACAATGAGGGAATGACCAAGTGCATTCCCAAGTGCTGTTTTGAATGAAAAAGTGCAGTTAGGTTGAGGAGTAAAATAGAAAGGATTAGTTTCCTCTGACCTATTTATGGGAGAAATTTTGGACTTAGGTAATTATGAAAACTGCTGGTAATTGAAATGTCCATGACACCAATTCTTTAATACATACGCGGTATTACAGCTTCCTGTGTGCCATATAAGAATTCCCCATCCATCTCTACATGTTAGTGTCTCTGTTCAGAGCAAGAAGTGGGTGTGTGGCGTGTCTGATGCAGTTTTCTGAGAAAGTTCTCAACCTGGGGACGCACTTCAGTCGGCTCTTTCACAGGACTTCGGTTTCATTTCCTTGTGTATAACTACAGCGTCTATAGCTTCTTGAGCATGTCAGGAGATTGAGATTGCTGTAGCTCAGCCTTACAAATTCATCATGAAAACATAACTGCCTGGGCATTAAAATATACTCCTCCGCTCTTACCATGACAATTATTTGACTTCCTGTGCGTAGAATTTTGCCAGGCTGCTTTAGATATTTAGGAAGATGTAAGCAACTGACACACAGACAATGCCCAAATGTTTGTACCTCGGTATCCTCTGTACCACAGAGATTCCTCGCTTAAAAAAACAAACTCATGCCTCAGTCAACTTTATTTTAGAGGAGGAAGAGTAATTACGGCCAGAATGTTCTTTACATCTTAAATTTGCACAGAAATTGAAATGGGGAAACTCTCAAGACCCCTGTAAAAGACCACCACAAGCAGTGTGTGATATGCTGCTGTTCAGAAGATTAGTAGGTGCCAATTCCTAAGACTGGCACGGACTGAACGTTTTGTGGGGACCAGGAGCATGACACTGTATCTCAGATGCCCTTGAGATCTCCCTGGCTTAGGGTCAGGGGAAATGAGGTGACGAAAGGGGAGCTTAGTGTTCTCCCATCCAAGAAGCCCTGTAGACTGTCAGATCATCTCTAGCCCAGTTCTCATTGTAATGGAGATGGTTATGCTCTCTCTTAGAAATCAGCAGCGTGGAGACAGTGATGCAGATGGAGCTGCGCATTTGCACAATGCCACTGAAGGAAGATCAGATCGCTGGCCCCCCTGTTGCTTCTGTGTTTCAGGCATTTACCATCCTAGGAGAACTGCACACCAGACTGAAACTTTTTGGTAAGACAGGCCTTTGTGTCCGGGGTTGGGGGAGGCTGTAACGTGAGCCCCGCTGCCTGGGGCTGAAGCCAAGGCCTGAGCCCCACTGCCCAGGGTGGCAGCTCAGATTTCTGCTCCAGCCCACGGCCCTAGCAACTCTAGTGTCAGCCCTGGCAACCCCATTAAAATGGGGTCGCAACCCACTTTGGGGTCCTGATCCACCGTTTGAGAACTGCTGCTGTAGGGAGACCTACTGTTATGTAGTGAATTTGTTTCAAGAATCTGCCAGACTGGGACTGGGTCCCATTGTCAGTGCAAAATAAGGACCAAAATGTGGGAAGAAGGAGGCATTTTGTTGATGGTCTAGCCCTTGGGTCAGATATTTCAACCCTTCCCTTGTCACACTGGCCTCTTCCCAAGGCCTGGGTTTTCTTTCCACAGGGAGCACCTCTCTGATGAGGCACTCTCTCGGGTGGGATGTATGTCTCGTTTTCTTCTCCTGTCATTTTTATTTTCTCACTCTCATCCCCTGGCCAGTCTCTCTGTCCAGTGCTCGTGGTGGTAATAGTGGTGGTTTTGCTACCCTAGTGTGACAGCCGGCTGGGCTGCTCAGAATGGTAGAATTGCAGGTCTGAGAGGGATTCCCTAGCCTGCCACTAGAAGTATCCTTCCCCATCCTCTAGGACCAGGTATGGCCCATGAGAATCAAATCCCATGATTCCTATTAATGTTCAGCTTCCCTGTATTATTTATCCCTCCCTATCAAGTCGTTCTGTTACTTCATTTTGATCTGCAGTTTTGTGGTGCGATGGGCCGGTGTTTATAACTGGTTTCTGCTTGTAGTCCCCTTCCTGGCACACGGCCAGGTGTTCATTTCAAGTTGTTCCAGTTGTTCACAGGTCTTAGTAAAGCAATTAACGAGCAGCGACAGTGCCCGGTGCACAATTTCCCATGACTGGTTTTGTAAATAGTTTATAATTTGATTTTTAAAATCATGGGCGCTTTGCCTGAGTCCCCAAGTGTGTTTATATGGGGGAAAAAACAACCATGCTTAAATCAAACCAAACATGCTGCCACAAGAACACTCCTGGTTTACAGCTGCCCTGGGGGAATGTTCCTCATCCCCAATCTGAGCAATCCTAAAACCAAGGTGTCCTCATAGCTAAGCCCTCTGGGGCACTACATGAGCAAACAGCCTGCCTGACTGCATGCTGATGCAAAGATCATCTTTCTCCTCCTTGGTCAGGCCAGTTACTGCTGAAGTACATCCTCAAGCCGCTGATTTCTTATCCCTCCCTTCGGCCTCTGGCGGAGGAGCAGCCTGACAGGGTCGTCTTGCAGTTTGAGTGTGTGGAGCCTAATCTGGAACATCCATCCCCCGTGGAGGTTTTTGGCAAGATCAAGCTGGTGCTTGAAGTTCTTCACAAACACTTGCTGGGTAGGTAGTTCGTCCCCTGAGAATTAGCATCAAATGGTGATCTCCCCAGCTAGCTCATCTAAGTGCTGGGGAGGCTTCTTGCAATGTTTAGCAGTAAAACAGCACTGGTTTATGCCAGGGCCTATGGAGCCACGGCTATCCCAAATACTATTGTGGCAGTGCCCTGCCTTGGTAACTGACGTTCTGCTATCGCTCAGTGCTGCTTTGCCGTGCTTGGGCAGCTTTGAACGTTGCAAAACAGCACTTGGGCTTTCTCACTGTGGCTCTGCAGACAGTCTCACCTCCTCTTTTCGTGAGAATTGTGTGGTACACAGGGAGGGCATTGGTAGATGGGAATTCAGAGCAAAGAGTCACTTCTTGACGACTGTAGTTTAATTTCCTGGTCTCTTTGAGGAAGCAGCCCGCAGCGTTGGAATGAGAAAGGGGGTTTGAGTGACAACATCGGCAGTGACCTCAGGAGAATCCCAGACTGTGGAAATGGAAAAACAAATAGTGGTTAGCTCGTATGACATCTCATAAATGCTTTATTTCTCTGTAGAAAGAGTTGTTCTCAGAGGACCAGTATTGTTAAGTCATTGCTTTGTGAGAAGCTTGGGGAACAGGAGGAAAAAAGGGGGAATGCATGATACAGTCTGAGAAATTCTGTATGAGACTAGTCCTGTGGTGGATCTCTTCACAACGTGTGAATGGGGCACATTCCAGGTCCTGAGCAGCTCCTTGGGAACCCGGGTTCGTCTACATTTAAAATCTGTTAGTGACACAGGAGGCAGGGAATTTCCCTGCACATGGCCTAGGACCAAAGAGAGACCCATCAACAGTTCCTGTTGTGAGCTCCCAGTGAGGAGTGGAGGGGATCGAGAGGTACATGGAGTATGTTTAAAACCCCCATTTGTGTTCTTTCCTTTGAATCCAGATGTGCCTCTCGATGTGTGTGGAGAACGTGACAAGGATTCCAAAGTGCTATTAGCAGAGATGCTGGGTGACATGATCTGGGAGGAGATGTCTGACTGCCTCATTCAGGACTGCCTGGTGTACTCGATTCCGGCAAACAGCAGCAAACTAGAGCAGTACATAGAGGTAGGACTCAAAACCTTTAGAATCTATGTAATGTAAAGCCCAAAACGGCAGATCCAGCTGTGACTAGAATGGACTCTGGTCCTAATCCTCTGCTACAATAGGAACTTTCAAAGACACTCACTGTCTTAAGCAATGTCTCGTGTTCCCGAGCACCAGTAATGGTGCAGCGTACATTGTGTTTTGATCTCTTCTGTGTCCTAGCATAAAAATGAGCCCTGGACAGTTGCAGATGGCAGCACTGAGTCCATGAACACAGCTTGAGCCAGCTTAGGGCCTCTTGCATTTGCTAAAAAGCTGCAGTCAGCAGCAGCACTCAAGCTGGAGCACTCTCGTTATAAATCAGAGGGGGCTGGCAGAGCACGCTCCAGAGGGTGTGCTTTCTAGATGATGGGGAAGATAGGTAGGTGGCTGACTGGCCAAGTGCTGTGGAACTGATTTCAGTGCTGCTGAGACTTAATTAACCGTATTGTTAATTATGTTGCAGCTCTTAAAGTCACCTGCCTCGGGCTTTATTATTTTAAATCTAAATAAATAAAATAAAATTGCACTTAGGCCCAGTTCTGAAATGGTATTTAGTGCCTGCCTAATTCCTGTTGAAATCAATGGGAGTTAGGCCCCTAAATATCTTGGAGGTTCTGGGCCCTACTGCTTGTGAAAGGTGCCAGACTGACATCTCCCAGAGTCGAGGGGCTTTTTCCCAGAAGAGCCAATAGCAGCAAAACTTTTCTCCCACCACTTTTCCCCAGGGAGCCCCCTCTCTTTTCTGGTTCAGTCACTTCTTGCATTGCAGTTCACGGTGCCAGCAAATGGGGACAGTTCGCATCCATTGTAATATTTTTGTCCTGGGCACGTGTTCATGGGCCATCGACTGAAACAGACATCTCACCAGGGACCACCAGAGAGCTCTCAGATGGTCACAGTTTTGGCTCATTACTGACTGAAGTCAGATTAAAAGCTATGACCTAGAACTGATCAGTCCCCTGATACTTTGTATCCTGCTTTTTGTTGAGCTGGATAATTCTAGCTGCTTTTGCTCCTGCTTCTTGATTATTAGCACACTGTAACACTCAGTCCATAATGGTGTGAAAATTATTTGTGTTTGACTTTCTTCTCAGGTGATTAAATCCACAGAGGAATTTGAAAAAAGCTTGAAGAACATGGGGTTTTTAAAAGGAGATGCCACGGACTTACTGAAATACGCCCGCAATGTCAATTCCCACTTTGCTAACAAAAAATGCCAGGATGTGATTGTGGCAGCCAGAAACTTGATGACTTCAGAAATACACAACACTGTAAAGGTGCAAGATAGTGCAATTTACAATGCGTATTTGTAAGAAACCACCTAGCTATTGAAGGAGGGCAGCTTAAAAACTCTGACTCTGTTTTTTTTATAGCGGATTGGTTTGTTTTCATTATTTGTGTGAGTTTTGGAAGAAATGGTTTCTGCTTAAAATTTTAGATAGTCTTCAAGTGCTTTTTTTTATGTAGGGCTGATATTCTAATCAACAAACTGAAGATGAGTTTTAAAATAATTGAATGAAGTTTTCCTCAGAATGAGATGGCTGGTTTTACAAGTTTTTCAGAGGATCATTACACCTAATAGAAATGTCAAGAGAAAAGATCCTTTAAGTGGTGCTTGAGGAAAAGATAGTCGCCAACATTCAGCTGTTATGCTGTATAAATTTGTGAGCCCCTCAGACAAATTCCAGCAGAGCTTGGTGTGTACCTATAGTCTTTATAATTCATTCTTAAACTGCCTCATGCTGTCTCCATTCTCTGGGAGCTAAGTTGTGATGTGTATCTCTTGTTTCCTCCTTAGATCACACCTGATTCCTCGGTAGCGATACCAAAACTGCCTGATCCTGGGGCAAGTGATAATTTAAAAACGCAAAAAGCCTCCAAAAAGCTGCACAACAAGCTGATGAATTTAGAGAATGAGACCAAACTGAGCCAGCACACGTTCTCTCTGCCTACCTGTCGCATCAGTGTGTCTGTGGAGAAGTTGATGGAGTTGGCCTACCAAACCCTGTTGGAGGCTACAGCCAGCACAGATCAGTGGTAAGAACTCTTACTTGGTGGATGAAGCCCATGGGATGCTCTCTGTATCAGGATGCCTAGTTATAGGCACCACTGCTAGAAAGGACAGAAAAAATAATTCACTTAAAAAATAATCCAGGTGAAATTGTCAATGAAAGTTGATGATTTGCCAGCTGGAGACTGAATCCCTGAATTCATCCAGTAAACAAGAACCGCTGCCATGTGCGTGTGTTGAGATGGGCTTTTTTTTTTTGCTAACGTGGTAATTGACACATGATAAAATCTTAGTGTGGGCAAGGCAGTTTGTAGTTTTCTCTCATGTTAGCTGATCAGGATAAAAACCAATGCCTTGTCCACGCTAAGATCTTACCATATGTTAGCCGACACTTGGTGAAAAAACACTTTTTCCCCCAGCGAAGACAAGGCAAAAGGGAACAGCCAACCCATCCTGTCACTTGTGCAGTTGTGGCTGCATTCTATTTTTAGCAGGCTAGCTCAATCAGAGCTCACATGGTTGTGTCTCTCCAAGCTGGAAGTTGGCTTCCAGTGGAACTTGTGCTGCTAAGTTCCTTAGCATTTCTGAAAAATCATCCCTTAGCCTTTGACGTCAGGATCCAAAACACAGCCATTGAATTCTTTCTGCTTTCAGCAGTTCATTTAGAGTGCACCAGTTGTTCTAGTATTAGTTCCTCCTGAAAGATTAACATGGATCTTATTTTCCTTGCAGTTGTATACAGCTCTTTTACTCCGTGCGAAATATCTTCCATTTGTTCTATGACGTAGTGCCAATTTACCACAAGTAAGTGTGTCAGTGTTACACAAGTGCCTGCTTTGAGGGGGAGGGAAAAAAGCCAAGCTTTTTATTTATAATACACCTACTTGCTCCTATTCTTGTCTTGGTGATCTTTGGGTTGGCAGATAGATACTCCCTTCTTCTGTGGGGGAAAAAATAACACTCCATCTCTTTAAAAAAACCTTCACATAATAATATTTAGCTTTTGTATGACGCTTTTCAGGAATAGATCTGTTGTCAGTGGAGAATCTTTGCCTGTCTGCAATATGCCAACAAATGGAAACTGTTTATATCCCTTCTGGCCCTTGTGTATGCTGGAACACAGACAGTGCTAGTTACAGCTAAAGCATTATCAAGCCTGGTAGAGCAATCTTTCTCAGCTGTTACCAGACATGACTGAAGCTATTGTAACATGGCTGTAAATGGTTCGTATGCAGCTCATGCTACAATTGAGTTCGAAAGAAGTTTCCAAGCCTTGGTTTGGACACGGCCACATAGCCTTTCAACCCAAGTGTGGCTTGTGAGACTGTCTCATGATATGGTTCTCTGCCCCCACCTGCTGGTGTCTTTCCCTTGGGAAAGAGCAGTGGTAAAAAACAGTTAAAATCCAAGGCTGGAACTGGATTTGAGCACCCAGAGCTCTGGTGGCCCTGCCACAATCCAGTAGCTTCCTCTGTTTTTGCCACTGGCGAGAGTTTCTCATCTCCTCTCTTTTGATTTCACCGTCTAAATCTTCTGATTTAAAGGTCATTTGAATCTAGACATGGTTAGAGGGTGGGTGTGTTTACACTCAAAACATTACAGCACCACAGCTACTACCTACCCAATGGGAGGGATTCTCCTGTCAGCCCCTCTCAAGGAGGTGGATTACCTATGCTATCTAGGGTGATGGAAGAATCTTCCGTCAACCTAGTGCTGTCTACGTAGGGACTTAGATCGACTTAACTGTGCCACCCAGGGTGTGGATTTTTCATACCCCTGTACGTCGTAGTTATGCCAACCTAGTCTAGTGTAGATCAGGCCAGCAAAGGTGCTTATTTATCACCCTCTCAACGTATAATTCCCACTGTCTTTGAGACTCAAGAGGCCACCTGCTTTTATTCTCGGTCTGGCCCCCCATTGCATGTTGCTTTTGATTAGTTCGCGGTAGCATTGATCTAAGAGTCGATGTAGCCTCTTTCCTCTTGAGTGTTTGACCTCCAGGAGCATTTCTGACATATAGAACAATATTGGTTTTATTTTTTTATTTTTAGAGGCCCAGATCTGAATTTTAAGTCTCTTTATTTCTTCCCTTCTTTCTCCTCCTTCCTGGGTAGAGAGAACCTTCTGAAACTACCTCAGCTGGCTGCCATTCATCACAACAACTGTATGTACATTGCTCATCACTTGCTGACCCTGGGACACCAGTTCCGATATCGCCTTACCAACATACTATGTGATGGAGCGGCTACTTTTGTAGATCTGGTACCCGGCTTTAGGAGACTTGGTAATTTTACCTTTGATACAGCAACATGCTGACTACCGCAACAGCATCTCATCCCGGTATTTGTTATTGAGTGATCTATAACTTGAATGTTACTTGGCAGGGGACTGGGAATTAGGAATCCTGCCACTGTGTGACCCTCAGCAAGTCTTTGTGTCTCATTTTTGTAATCTGTGTAATGGGATAATACTTCACTGTACGTTGTGGGGAGGGCTAGCGCTGAGGTTTAATTAAGCTTTATCGAGCATTAGATGAAAGATGCTATGGAAGTGCTGAGTACGATTAATATTACACAGATGTTGGTCAGAAACTGCAGCATATATGTAAACCACTTCATAACGTGGTTTATTCTACATCAATATCCTGTATGGTTTGTCAGTCCTATTGATTCCACTGAGAGTTTGCTTAGCCAGGTTTACATCTCCAGTTCTTTGGTGCGGTCAGTAAGGATGGTGCTGTACCAGAGTAGGTTCTTGCCGAGTTTCAGGCAGCATTTAAGGTATGATGCATGGATTCCCAGAGTGCAGAGTCCTAACATTTGATCTGTGGCCAAGGGGAGGTCTCCTGCTCTCCCCTGGCTTGATTAGAGCAGCCTTCTTCATTGGATCCTGGTGGTATGAATCCTTATTCTGAGATTACATATTATACCACCTGCA
Source organism: Mesoclemmys tuberculata (assembly GCA_007922155.1). Lineage (NCBI taxonomy): Eukaryota > Metazoa > Chordata > Testudines > Chelidae > Mesoclemmys > Mesoclemmys tuberculata. The sequence continues at coordinate 2,002,835 of ML675648.1, forward strand.
CTTGATGAGAAGGCTGTACTGTCAAGCAGAGCCCTCTGCATCTTCACAAGGTGGCAACGTAGCCTTTGGTTATCCTACATGTTCTCTTTTCTGTGTAATGGTGCACAGTTCCAGGAACGATTCTTTGTACAGTGAGACACCAAGTTCACATGGACACTTTGGAAGCTTCTGTTCTGAACATTTCCTAGATTGCTGTAAAAAGGCAAAGAAACAAAATGCAGAAAAAACTTTCAATGTATTGGTCAGAGAAAAGCAGGGAATCCATAGTTAATACTGCTGCTCAGATTTTCAGGTTGTCTCCTTTATTCTGTAGGAATCAGAACTGTGTGAGATCTCACATACTGTGGATGGATTACTGGTGCAGTTTCGTCTTCCTTGGCTGTGTGCCAGCCAAGATATGCCTGTTAAAACGTGGCTGTTTTATGAGACTGGAAAAGGCGAATGTATTAGTCTTTTTAAATTGCTCCTAACATTATGGCAGGTTTATGATTCCAATGCTGACTGTTTGAGAATAGGCAAATCAGAATTAATGCTTACATCATCTGAGGCAGTGGAATAAATGGTTTCTTCCTCCTCTCCTTTGCTCCTCCAGGGATGGAGTGTTTTCTGGCCCAGATGCGTGTGCAGAAAGGAGAGCTCCTAGAGAGATTGTCAAGTGCAAGGAATTTTTCCAATATGGACAACGAGGAAAACTATTCTGCAGCAAACAAAGCAACAAGACAGGTGAGTCATGCCAGCCAAAGGGCAGTACATAGTCTACTAGTGTAATGTATCTGTGCTTTTCCCAGGGCAGTAGCAGTAAGAATTCTTAGCCCAGCACTAATGCTTGGCGTTCAAATAGAGGGAAATTGAAATAACTTTTTTTTTTTTTTTTCAGGTCTTTTTTTTCCCTCCTACTTCCTTTCCCTTTTATAAAACTGAAAAATGTTCATTTTGATTCTGTTCACTTCAGATCAACATGAAATGTATTTTTTGTTTTGAATCTTTCTCCAAAAAATTAGAAAATTTTAGTAACACTTTTTTCATTTTGTTTGAAATGTTTAGAAGAAAGAACTTTTTTTTTATCAGCTCTAGATCCAAGCCCAAGATACTAGGGTTTTTTTAATATGATACTTTATTGTTGCATCCTACTTTTGAAAGCTAGTTCATAACTGTAATAATTGCCTTATCCTCTTTAATGTTGCTCTTCATTTATGATTCTGGATAAGGTGGAGTTGTTATGTTCCAGGTACTGCATCAGCTAAAGAGACTTGGCAAAGTATGGCAAGATGTCCTTCCGGTCAACATCTACTGCAAGGCCATGGGGACATTACTGAACACAGCACTCAGTGAGATCATTAATAGGATCACCGTCCTAGAGGTAAGAGGTGATTGCCTGGGCTGTGCTCGCCAAGGATCAAATGTAGTTATAAATAAGGCACTTGTTATCTTCACTGATGAGCTTTCAAGAACCAAATTTCAGTACAACTGGTGACTTTTGCTGATATCTAGAAATGCTTCAAGCTTCCATCACCCAGAACCAGCTGAGACCCCACACACACAAATAGGATGAAATCCTGGTGCCATTGAAATCAGTGGCAAAGCTCCCATTAACTTTTAGTGTTGAATTGAGTGTGTGATGTTCTTAGGACTTAGCAAAGTGTGGTAGGAGTATGGAGTTTGAAATGTGTTTGCAGCGTTTCAGAGATGGTTGATCTGAATCTTGCTTAGAACAGATTGAGTCATTTTTAAACTTCCTGCAGACCAGGGATTCTGAAAAATTTGGTTTCAGAAACACAGGGATTCCGAAATGAAATGGACTCCTGGGATGCCCAGCAGCTGCTCAGTGAAATGGACATACGTCATGTCAGTTTCACTGCTGCCCACTACTGAATAGCAGCTGTTAATCTGATATGAATCGTATCAGGTACTGCTGGGTATCGCAGGGTTTGCTGGCTCCCTGGGCTACCCAGGGCTTCCAATCTCCCAGCCCAGCTGGCTCCCTGGGCTACCCAGCTCCTGCGGCCTTGGGAGCCAGCTGGCCTGATAGTCAAGCTCAGGGGCACATTCATAAATAAGTCCCTTTGGCCTAGGAAGAGTGGCAGATAGGAAGCTGAAGAAACCTAGTGTCTCATCTGGTATATTAATTTATAGTTCAGAGCACTGATTGGTCATCTTCACAGAGCTTTCTGTTCCTTTCATGTCACTTTCTGCTCTAAGCACCAGAAAATGCTTCACTGTTCCTTTTGACAGTGCTCCCCATTTGTGCAATTCCAGGATATCTCTGCCGAAGATGCAGACAGATTGCACTCCCTGTGCAGGACCATGCTGGAAGAAGGACCTCAGGTGTTCACGCCGTTACTTGAAGAGAACAAAAATAAGAAATACCAAGAGGAGGTTCCAGTCTATGTGCAGAAGTGGATGATGTTCAAAGAGCTGATGATCATTCTGCAGGCCAGTCTCCAAGAAATAGTAGATCAGTAGGTGCCTTTCTTCTCTTCTGCTCCCCACAGGAATTCTTGCACAAATGTAAGGGGGTGCTAGATAGTGCTGTGAAACCAGCAGTGTTCTCAGTTCAAGGAATGGTGTCCACTTGAAACCAAGTTAGTTTAAATAAAGAAGATGACAGCAGTTTCGGGTATCATACCTGCCTATAGTGCCCCTTCTTGTTTTTTGTGATTTTACAGTTGCATTTCCCCCCTTTTTCTTTCTGAAGAGCACCACAAATGGAAAGATGACTGAAAGTGACTATCTGCAAAATGCTGTCCAAGGCCCAAAGTCAGAAAAATGTAAAACCTGAACAACATGTTTCCCTCTATTCTTTTATAAGTCGGAAGAATCTTAGGCCTGCCTTGTCATTTTTTTTCCCAGCCCGTTTGGCCCTCTGCCCATTACTTTTGATGTTATCTGTGCCTAGTTGCCATTTACTGCAATTGTACCAGAGTCAGGCTTTCCTGTGTGGTCAGTTTGAACTTTAAGATGCCGTATCTTGCTCTTTTAGGCTGGCAAGGGAGACTCATGTGAATTTTACATGAGGGGTGGGCCCGAATATCTCTGGGTGCAACGCTAGCTGGTATTAGATGTCTGGAGCCAGATGTTCCCCATCCACTGTTGCTCTACATGCACCTAGGGAGGGCCTGGCTAACTACTGTCTTCAGCAACATTAGAGGTGCAGTGCGTGTGGAGAGCAAACAGGAAAAGCAACTTCCCCCCGTATCGAAGAGCTCTGTCACACCCTGCAGTGTGAGCTACTTATTGCTGCTGTCAGAATAGTTTGAGATGCTTCTGAATGCTCTGGTTTCATGCACATGCACCCGCCTTGCATCCCAAGAGATACAGTAAATAAAGGTGGAGCAGGCTCGAGGTTTATTCTGTGCTAGAGGCAAAGCAGAGAGCACTGTCTTTAGTGAAAATCCCCAAAAGCAAGTCCTGCTGTCACCTGGGTTGCTTTATAAATGAGAGTTTTAACAGTGGATACAAGTTATGTTCATCATGCTGTCAGAGGGGGTTAGCGTGCTAGTAATCAGATATAGTTTAGGAGCACGGCTCCTTGCCCTTCATATCACCACAGAGAGAGGAGGTTACTCAGGCTAGAATTGTGCTTACAAACTATTCAGGAGAATAAGACGTTGGGGCAGCCAGATCTGGAGACTTGCACTGGTTTCACTGAAGCGGGGAGAAGTGCTGTTGTAGAAATCGGTATTGGTTGTAATCTACAGTTTTACAGAGCAGTAAAATGATTGCCTTTTTTTCCTCTTGCAGCTGGGCGGACAGCAAAGGACCCCTTGCAGCTGAATTCTCCGCGGCAGAGGTAAAGAGCTTAATACGAGCCTTGTTCCAGAACACTGAGAGGAGAGCAGCGGCCCTTGCAAAAATTAAATAGCTTTATGTTTACTCCTTGACAATAGACTTTTCCTGGAAAAGCACCAGTAAATCAGGATTCAAACTGTTATGTGGATTTGACCCTTTTTATACCGATGTATAATAAATTTAGCTTGCGGAAAGCTCTTCCTGGAGGCCTAGCCAAAAACTTCACCGAGGTCAACACCTATAAAATAAATATAGCAGTTTAATGCACCTTGGCCTCCAAACACAAAGGAGAGCAACTCTTTGGTAGTAGCTGTTGCTACTTTGTGGCTCTTGACATGTAGTCTATCAGCCCGGACCCATTTTCGGCAATAAGGGGTAGCTTATCAGCTAGAAAAGTTTCATTGCTACGATGGTAGGCACATTGGGGGGGGCTATCTTGATGATGCCATTATATTCTGGAAGTGATTCAGTTTTTCTGGATCATATGATGTTTAAATGTTAGTGGGCTTCAAATTTGAAAAAGTCATAAGAAGGGCCAAACTCATGGATGGACACACTAATTTTGACCAAAATTGGCAGAAGTCTTCAGTTGATAATGCAACTCTGTACTCAAAAAAGTACTGTTTTGGGCAGTTGGGGAAAATAGAGAAACTTTACACATACACTAGTAACCGCTTGTTTGAACCCTGTCCCCCAGCACAATATGTGTCATTATTTGTAGAATAGACTGATTTCGGAAAGAGGTTGAGTGCTAATACGTATTAAAAATGCTCTTGCTCCAAAGTAAGATCTCAATATATACGATTTCTGCCCATACATTCTCACTTGTGAAAGTGTGGGTTCAAGCACATTGAGCTACTCTGCTGGGCCCTGTCCAGCTTTCGGTACCCACAGTAGATGCAGGCGGGCCCCCAGATCTGCTCATCTCAGCCAAAAAAACACCTTGAGGTGGCCTTCGACTATGTCCCCTGCCTGCACAAAACACTCCCGGATACGTCACAAGAAGGCCAGACCCCATAAAATCAATTCAATCCTAAACAAGCATCCTCCACATCCATGCCTCGGCCATGCCCAAACCCTGTCCGTTTTTGGAACCCCCGAACACGACCTTAACACCGCCGCCACACGCCCTCTGCGTTTCTTATGTCCCAGACACGCCCCTGCCACGCCTCTGACATGCCCCTGCCACACCCCCTCTGCGTTTCTTATGTCCCAGACAC
>ML675648.1:2032843-2085315 GCA_007922155.1 Mesoclemmys tuberculata
AAGCTTCCTCTTTGCTCCAGAGTCACTCCAGTGTCCAAAAACCCAAGCACTTTGGGGACTGGGTTTAAAGGCAAAAGCCAGGCAGTGCTTGAGTGAAACAGCTGCTGCAAATTAGTCTGAGGCTAGATCTGAGATACTAGCGCTTAATATCTCAGGGCCTTGATTACAATTCCGTTAGTGTAAACTAGTCCCAGGGGCCAGTTTCAGGTGGGATTAAGCAGGGGCTGGCGTTCCCTAGTGGGCGTGATGGTGAGAAAAGGGGGGGCAAACGGAGAACAGGAAGCGTAACACATTCTGCACACTGATGCCCCAAATCCCACACCGAAGATTCTGGGCGCAAGAGGGGGTCACCACTGCACCTTTGTTTTCAAGAGAGGAAAACCCCATGAGACTGGGACCCAGGCTCACCGTGATCTGTCCAGACCTCAGGAGGTGGATGGGGCGGGCTAAGGAGCCTGAGAAAGCGGAAGAGATGAGGGAGTGGGAAAGTCATTGACACCATCCTGGATGTGGTGGCTGAATTGGGACCATGGCTCACAGGCTGCCCAGCCAGGGGAGGTCAGAATCAGGGGGCATGGGGCTCTGGAAGGGGGATTGCAGGGGGTTTCCATGGATCACTGGGAGCGAAGGGTCCAGCCGCAGGGACTGGGTGACACATTCTCTCAATAGGGCACCTAGGCGAGACAGGGCGGTGGGGAGTAAAAATTCCAAACCTTTCCTGGGTGCCGTGGTGACCACAGGCTCGTCTTCTTCAGCCTCTCTGCAGATCGGGCTGGACTCCATGTCCTGCAGAGGGGTGCGATCCAGGTCTGGCCGGGGCACAGCCAGGAATTTCCCTGCGGGAGGAATAGCAGAGCCCCGAGGTGTGATTGAGCGGAGCAGACAAGGCAGGAGAACGTGCCCAGCGGGGGAACAATGCTGCACTGGCCCCGAGGGGTTAGATACACCCTTCGGACTTGAGCCAAAGCCTGCTGAAGCGAATGGAGTGATTGATTTCAGTTATTATGAGACTGATCTACTATTTGCACTTGGAGGCCCAACTAAGATCAGGCCCCCATTGTGCAAGGTGCTGTACAAACACAGGGAGAGAGAATCTCTGCCCCCAAAGAGTTTAAATTAAAGGGACCAGGCTCAGGGAGGGGAAGGGACTTGCCCAGGGCCAGACGGCCGGTCATGGCAGACCAGGAAGAGAACCCACTGGACTGCCCACTGCACCGTGCTGAATTCTTGTGCTTCATTCTCGCTTCATAGGCTTTGCAGCTGGGCTTTCCCCTGCCTGGTCTCTGCGGTCCTGGGACCATGGCAACAATTCACTCGTCGCTGGCATGTTCCCAAAGCCCTGCTTTGCATTTGGGCCACTGGGCTAAGGGCGGTTCTGAGAGAGGCGAGGAATCCCCAAGGAGATACAGACCTAGGAGCCACATCCCGACGGCTGCCCCTGCCAGCAGCCCCAGGGCCCCCAGCAGCAGAAGGCATCTCTTGATGGGGCAGAGATGTTCAAGGGATGTGTTGGAAGCATCTTTAAAAAACAGAGAGAGAGGGAGGGAGGTTGGACACCGATCGAGTTCTGGGTCTCGTGTCTTCTCCTCCATGGCATAGCCTGGGCACTGTCTGGCCCCTTGTAAATGGCTCAGCTCACGGCAAACTCTCCTCTCTTCCTACAAGGATTAGCCTAGCTGTGCACCACTCACCAAGGTTAGTGCCCAGGCCGGGGCACTGGGTCTCAGTCCCTAATAAGACTCCCCAGGGTGCAAATGCCGCGTGATCTTTCTCCTGCACATCTCCTATCCGGGCACAAAGGGCCCAGGAGCAGCAAGCTCCTTTCAGTTAGAGAAAGCCAGGCTAGCAGGGCCAGGCAATCTACCTACCTACTAACGTGCCCCTGGCTGCGTCTGCAGCATCTGTAGATCACAAGGGAGGCTCTGGGTCATGTACCTGGAGCACAGGTGTCAGAAGAGGCCGTGCCGTGCCGTTGCACTAGGCAAACACTTGTGAAGAGCATGTGAGCTTCGGGCCGACACCCTGGAGAGCCTGTCCCACTGGGCTGCGTTTATCGACGCAGAGACTGGCTGTTGGACGCCTCCCCCGTGGGGCCATTCCCAGGGACCTTCCCCAGGAGATGTGGGTAGGGGGTAGGTGACGGCAACAATCCTCAGGGCTATGCTAGCCGGACCCTGGACACCCAGTCACAAATTCAGCCTCCCGGCCCCGTGGGGAAGTCGGCCAGCATTACTGCTCCTGAACGGGGACCAGAGGTGCAGAGAGCTGAGCGGCAGAGCCAGGACCGGACCAGATCCCAGCTGCGGGGGCACGGCTTGTGTGTTCTGTGGGAGCTTAGATTAGAGGATCCGAGCGGTTCCTGTCGGCCTGACTCCCCCCAGGCAGAGAGCCAGACCCAGGCTTACACCCCTCTGAGCCCCTCTCAGAATACGAGGCAGGGGGGGCAGGCGAAATGGCCTAGGAGGCGCGTGTCACCTGGGCTCATTTCCGAGCTTGCAGACCCAGGAGGGGTTTTTCGTTTCGAAAGGAGGGGAGCTTCAGGATCTGTCGACCATGAGAGTACAGCGCCTGTGGGGCCTGCGGAAAGCTGCCGCCAGTTCTAGGGTGAGGAAGAGGGAGAGTCGCCCGAGATTCTCCTCGGTGTGGGGTTCCCATGTGAGGACCCCGATCTGTGACCGCGCACGAGCAGGGGAGGGCAGTGCAGCCACTTTGACATGAGTGGGTGTGGTGGGGGCGCCAGTCCTGGCCCCGTCTGTACCCTATGCATTCCTTCCACAAAGCCCTGTGCGTGCCAGGCGAAGCAGAGTAACCCCGTATCCCTCATGAGGCACCAGGTGTCCCATCCCCATGAATAGCTCACCACGTCCTGCAGAGGTCTGTGTCCTTCCCACTTCTCCTCTCAGCTCCGTTGTCTTGGCCCCCTGGCTTTGGCCAGCATCCCCGGGGCTATGGAGGTCAGTGGGGAACTGTGCGACTGATCCAAGACTCTAGGGAGAAAGAAACAAAGATCTGCGTAAATCTGGGGCCACAGAGAAATAATCAGGGGAAAGGCCCAACATGCGGTGGGTGGAGATGATTCAGTCAGTTGTGCTGTGCCCAGATCTGAAAATCCACCTTGATAGGCATGTAGATAAATAGCCAATTCACTCTCTGCCCCCATCCATTTTAGACCGCTGTCTCTAGTGCCTTCCCAATGCAACCCACAGCAAAAGCCCTCTCCTAAAGGCACCACAGTCCAGCTGTGATGAAAGCTGGTCCTGCCATCTGTGAGTGGTCAGTGAAAACCGCATGAATCCCTCTGTTTCCAAGAGGCAACCCCTTAGAGAGGGGATCCCAGGAGGCACGCTCAGAGAGGGATCTGCCCTAGTGCGGACCTGAACTGAGAAGTGGCTTGAGAGCTGGGATGCTCCGCTCGGCTCAGCCTGGGAGGAGGGGAGGAGAGGCGTACAACCAGAGCAGTTTGGGAACAGGCATCCCTTTGTTCTCAATGGAGGCCTGAGATATCGGGGGATCCCAGGTTCTGGGGGGCAGGATGGGAGGATGGAGCACTCTCCTATCAGTCCCGGGGGGGCTGGGTCTGGCTGATCAAAATGCAGTGGGAATGCTAGGGGGGGAAATTCAAAAGCAACAAAACATTTTCATTTTGCTTAAAAACATGTTCACAGAATTTTTAAAAAACCAAACGACATGAATCCTCCCTCCTTTCCCACCATACAGGGAAGGGGAGGAAAACAGGGGAAACCACCTCCTACCCCCAACACTAAAAACATTCTAGGGTTTCTTCAAGAAAGAAAGAAGGAAAGATTTTGACCAAAACAAAAAGGGTCCATGAAAATGCTCGCTTTGGTCAAAAAAACATCCTCAATTTTTTTCCACCAGCTCCAGGGCTGGGCAACCTGAACCTGTCCTTCAACAACATGCACTAGCCTCCTACCCAGGATTCCCCCCTCCCGTTCTCTGGACTGGTAGGGTGCCAATGTTCATTACATCCGTTCGTGCAGGACGGGGAGGGTGAGGCCCCCTGAGCAGCTGCAAGCAGGTTTCAGGGGGCCTGCCAAAATAAACCAGAGAGCACAGGTGCCATTAGAATCGCTGGGGCCCCGGGAAGAAAGCTGAAGTCCGAGCCTCGCCATGCAGGGCTGAAGCTGAAGCCCAAAGAACTTAGCTCCACGCGGCCCCCTGTGGCATGAAATTGCCCAGTGTGCTACCCTCGAACGCCAGCCTCGGCTTTTAATCTACTGGCCATGCAGAAAAACAGCTGTGGCACAGGTGGCCCGTGGAGTTTTTACAGCATGTTGGGAGGGGGCCTCCGAAATGAGAGCCCCTGCTTGAGTGCAATCAAGGAAACCGCAGAGATCACCCCTTCCATACCAAACGGCCGGCCGCTTGGGACCGCCGAGCTCCAGGCCGTTTGCCATCAGGCAGTGAGCGGTAGCAGACGAAATTAAAGCTCCTTACCATGACAGCGGCGCTCAGGCGTGAGAGCGTGCTGCGAATCCGAGCCACTGCTCCGTGGGGCCAGCGATGGCTCTCTGACAGAGGCACAGCACGCGAGCCTCCCTTAAATAGCTTGGGTTACACGCCCGGTGCACGCGCGCGCACGAGCTAGACAATGCCAGCGGCTACACTGTCACAGTGAATAGAGCTGTTGTTTTCCCAGAGAAGTCAGGAGCCTACCAGACGGGTTTGCCCACAATCTGCTAATTGGGTGCCTGTAATAGATAAGGGGGCAGTCGCTTAGCAACAGCCTGCCCTCCTCCCCATGCCCAGAAAAGCATGCCACTCTCGCCGGGCGCCCCACAGGGAAATGCTGCCGTCAGTCACCTCCGCTCAGTTGAGGGTTGAGAGCAATAGAGCCATGCTAACGTTTGCTGAAATGTTTCAGATCTCCGCGCTCCGCTTCGTTTTGTTTCTGGCTGGACAAGACTTATCGAGCGTGCAGCCGTAACATTCAAGGTGCTAAACACTGCAAGAGAACAAGATCGGCTGCTGCCTGTCCTAGCCCTTGAAGGTTCAGTTTACTCATCATTTAGGAGGAAAACATCTCTCCCGCGACATGGGATCCTCTTACCTGAGTCATCAGGACCGATGGCACACGGGGCATTTATTCTGGATCAACGACTCTCAATAGTTTCTGCTCCCGGCAGTTCGTTGGCAAAAGCTCCAGGAGTGCCGCCGAGGTTAACCTGGTGCGTGTGGATCCCTGTCTCAGGCAGGTTTCACAGCAACCACAGAGCATGATCTCATGTGTCCATGGAGCAGAGCTGCCCTGGGGGCCAGCTGCCACATGCTACCAGGCCATTTTTATTGTCTGTTCTTTCTGTTCAGTGTCATGCAGCCCTTCCTGGGCCTTGGAGCCCATGGGTCCTGATCCAACGGTTCAACAAGGGGACCCTTGATTTCCTTGAACCAGCCCTGCCCAGGGAGTGGAAAGAATGAGACTATGATTGCCAGCAGGATCCTTTGTGCTGACACTAGGGTTTTCTCTCCCTTTGCACCCTTTTCCTTCCTACCTTCATGGTCTCTAAGTCCACTGACACTGCCCATGGCACGGGGCTACTGGGGTTGATTCCTAGGGGGCCCCGCCCCCCGCATATACTCCCACCGATCCGTGGCAAACTGCGATGCCACTGAGATAGGCCAGTGGTCGCCTGTGTCATTCCGAGGCCTGGACAGGGTCACTGCAATTCACTCTATCCCCGGTTGCAGGAGAGACTGGATTGAATTGACACCATGTGGAGTGGGGATTTTGTCACCTGGCTCCTTGTGCTACAGCACAAAAGCAAGAGCCTGCTGGGATCATTAAGCCAGAGCAGACAAAAAAGGCAGGTACTGTTGGGCCATTAGCGCCGGTCTCGTGTTTAGTGAGGCCCAAGGTCACTCCCCTCACCGTAACAGCGTATGAATGGCCCCCGCTTCCATCCCCAGAGCAGGACAGTACAGACAGTGATGGCAAAGGGGTTTTTCATCGCCGCAGGGCAGGCCTGAGCTGAATTGGCAGAAGGAGTGAATGGTATAAATAGGTTGAGACGCACAGAGAAAACGCAGCTGATTGAGGGGTGTCGGCAGAGCTGGGGGTGGGGATCCAGGGCTGGGCCCGAGGGGCACTGGCGGAGAGGTGGGTGAGAAGCCCAGGGCTGGAGTAGCTGTGGGCGCTGAGGGTCAGAAAAGCAGCAAGTTGCTGCAGTATGACAGCTCCTGAGCATCCGCATATCCCAGCAAACCAAGCCCTCGTGAGCCGGGGGCTGTGACATTCAAAGGTCTCTTTCACAGGTGTTACGCACATGATTTGCCAGCCAGGTGATGGTCACTCAGCACTTGTCACTCAGCCCGAAGCAGGCCTTCACGTTCCAGCCGGGCACCTGGTTGTGGCCGCGCAGGCCTAAACCAAACAGAGGGCTGGCTAATTCTCCAGGAACGTGTGCCCGACCCTCACTTCTCCGTGGCCTTTCGGATGCGGAGTGCAAAGAATAAACAATCGGAAAGGTCAAACTGGCGGGTCGCACTGTTTCGGTTCTGTGTTGCTTTTCCATGTTAATTTCATGCTGGTGAAAGGAGCCAGGCTGATGTCCCCAGAGGATGAAAGTCTTTTATCCACAGCATGCTCCCTTTCCGTCACTGCCCCCCCCAGCATGGGAGATCTCAGCACAGCTCAGCCTCCGTGAATCAGTCAGTCTTTCTTCTCTGTGCCGCTACCGTGCCCAGGCGCGTAAGGTTTGCATTACCATTCTAACCTAACGACCCTGCACGCTGCGTTCCAGCTGACTCGCAGATGAGATCTCGTTTTGAAAAGACCATCTTGTGTTGCTGCAAACCTCCACCGGGTGCATCATTCCCCAGAGGGGCAACAGGGGCTGAGCTCTTTTGGACCTGTTGTAGGATCCCCAATGAGAAATTGAGGTACTGAAGACAGACACCCAGGCTCAGAGCAGAAGGGATCCCCCTTGCAAAAAGTGGAAGCCCAGGACCTACCACTGAGAAGGAAACCAGCATGCAACCTTCTCCACCAAACTCCATGGCGCCTTTCCTCACTGCTGGGCACTAGATTTCAAGAAGAATTCATTTCTAAAGCTCACTGAACTATAAAGGGGGGCGGGGGGAGAGGCTAAAGAACCCAAGCCATCTTTCACCTAAGAAGACAAAGGAACTTTGGACTTTGTAAGAGGTCCTGAGCAGCGGGGCGGTCACCCATCTTGCTGGAAGGAGTGTAGTCAGAATCTTATCTTCAACCACCACTGTAGTTTTGTTGAGTCTTAGCCAGGAGAACGCGTTTCCCCTTTTATTCCCCAGAAACAGGTGTTTCTTACTTCATCCCTTATACCTGCACGCAGCTCAAAGCGCTCTCTTTCTATTTCAATACATTTATTTTACTTTTATTCTACATCAGCCCCATGCTGCGTTTGGCTTGAAGTGATTATTCATCCCGGTTAAAGCGACAAGCCTCTGGGCGTTTGCCTCTTTCAAGAAGCAGCGGGCCTTATTGAACCTCTGAATGTTCCAGGGGAGGACTGGACACTTCAGGGCAGATGGTTGTGGAGTAATTCAGGCCTGGGGGTACGTTGGGCTCACTTGGCTGGCAGTAACCAAGGCACCCACATGGTGGCTGGGGAGTGACAAACAGGCTGTTGGACTCGGAGTTGCTGAACCAGAGCAGTTTCACACGCACACAGGGCACGCTCGTCTGCTGGCTGGGAGCCCTCAGACAGGAGCTACCGCAGCCAAGCATTGTAAGGCACCCAGAATTACAGGGTACGTGGTGACACAGCCTCTCGCATCCATGCAGTGCTACCTGACCACTCTCATCACCTGTCTCTTCTCACCCTATCTTCTCATTCCACTTCTCCAAGCCTGATCTCCTCCTCTGCATTCCTCACTTGGCTGCCACCCCAGCGCAGATTTTCTCTCTCGTAGAATCACTGGGTCCCTTCCCTTCAAATCTTCCTTCCCCCCCCACTGCAGTTCATGCATCTGACGAAGTGGGTTGCAGCCCACAAAAGCTTATGCCCGCTCTAGTCTTTAAGGTGCTAGGACTCTCGTTGTTTTTGCTGTATACAGACTAACACGGCTGCTCCCCTGGAACCTCTGCAGGCAGACACTTCTCTGCATCAGGCTCTGTGCTTTGTTAACAACGGCACAGGTGTCTTGTCTTCTCTTGTTCCCATTCCCAGACAGCAGATGGTGCTGAAGGACTAGAGAGCCATGAGTGGGGCTTTCAGACATACAGGTCTGCAGCCTGTGGGTGCAGAAATGCTGAGAAAACGACTTCTTTGATGTGCCACCTCCTTTTCCAGGCTACTCTGAAAATGTTTGGGGAATCGCCCTCCTGTTTTCTGGGACTGCATCAAATGGAGGACTTCTGATCTGCAGGCAGAAAATTGATGCAAGAATTAATTCAGCCATATAACCCCAAATTCCTAAGGCTGTGGGGCTAGGGAAATGCCTGGATTTGCTTGATGATCAGGGTTTTGAGACTGTGGCAAATAAATGTATTGCTCCATTTTGATGCAAAACCTAACACCTTGATAGAAATGCTGCCAACCAGAATATAAAAATTAAGAGAGATGGAGCCACTGAGACCGGATGTCTCAGATTAACAGCTGAGCTATTTGAAAAAAGATGAACCAAATGGACTGAACTGTAAAAATACAAAAAAAAACCAACCACAAACTATTGCTATAACATTATAAAAATAAGATGAATACACAATGTAAGTCATAAGTCGGCTCGGAAGGATTAGATTTTTGTCAGTAAATTTTGATTTCACTGTACACACACAAACCAATGAAAAAATATTTCCTTTGAGAATAATGAGAACTTACCGATGGGCAAAGCATGAAAAATGCTGGTTGAGAACTTCTTAGAGTTTGATTTAAGGCTATTTACTTTGTACCTTTGGACACATGATGTCGGCAATTTGTGTTTTAACAGTTATAGAACCTTAACTTTTTGAATCTCAACATCTACTTGCATTAAATAATTCTTGTCTGAGCCCCACATTGTCTGACCCCTCCCCAATATCCCACATTTGTGAACATTTAAATTGAGAAAAACAGAAAAATGCTTAAAAATAAACATCAGTATTATCCATCACAATTATAAAAAAAAACCCTGAATTCTACCAAGCCTATTCATAGCCTAAACTGCCTCAACCCTTATCTTTTGTAGCTATTGATCTCCCTCTTTGTACGTATGTAAGAAAATAAAATGTACTGTCTACAACTCTGTTTACCTTAAAAGAAAACTAGTGATTAATATAGAACCGATTAACATCTTTTAAAATGATGAATTATAATAAAAAAAGGAAAGGGGCAGGGGGACTGTCATGACATTTTTTACCCATTTTTCACCAGTTCCATTCAATTTTTTTAGTTAGCTATTATAACAAACAAATGCAAGACAGAAACAAAGAGAACGAGCAAACATCAACGCTGACGCTGAAATATTCCTTAGTGTATTGCATCAATACTGACTGACAGCTGCAGTTATGAAGAATACAATGTTTTCTTAGTCATTTTCATTTAGGAAACCATTTCCTGGATTCTGCACAATAAAATCATATTTCTAACCTATTCTCTTTGGAACAAAGCAATCTCTCCCATTTGAAAGTCACAAGCAGAGTTGGTGGAATAATGGACCAGATGGTTCAGCTGATGTAAACCAGAACAGCTTCATCAAAGCCAATAAAGCTGGGTCCTTTTACACCAACTGGGGATATTGCTCATGGGTTGTCAAATAATGTACTCCATTAATTTTGCACCATATCTGTAAATAAAACATGAACAAATATTCCCCTCCCCCATATTAATCAACTGGCTCTTCAGTGTCTAACCACAAAGGGGTCATTTTTTGGCGTATGTGACCGTGTTTGTTGGAATGTGTGCTCCTGCTTGTGATATGCCAGTCTCCAGACTCATTTCACACAAGCTGCTGGGCATTTTGGGCCAGAGTTGAACCAACGTCTTGGCTAAACCTCTGCCCTTCCCCTGGGAGAGCCAGCCCTCATGGTCTTTAATCCTCCAGTTAGCAGAGGAGAAGGCAATCCACCGTATTTGTTATTTACACTCGGCACCCACAATGAACCTTGCAGAACAGATGGTTGGACACATTCCGTGCCCTGCGGATCTTACGCAATGTCCAGTTGTGTCCCAGATGCCCTGTGGAAGTTACATAATTTCTCTGCGCCTCCATTCCCTGGCTATAAAATGGGGTAACAGCACCACCACCTTTGTCTTTTCTTGTTTATGTAGACTGCAAGCTCCTCTCACCTTATTCCCATGACTTTCAGCTTCTGAAATGCTGCTGTGTCGTTGCTGATGGAATGCACTGTGTGGGAGGTGGGGGGTGTGTTACTGATCACTCTGCTTTGCTAGCCTTGGTTTATCTTCTCTTCTCTCCCTGGGACTGATCTCTTGGACAAACAGGAGCAACCAACTTTTATGCAATTTGACTGGAAGAAGTCAATGGTCCTTCAGTTCTCTGAGCTGAAATGTAAAAGAAAAGTGCATTCTGGTTAATCTGGTCTAATTAAAGACCAATTAGTTCCTTCCGTATAGGCATACAGCAGAGTTTAAATCTGACATTTGCAGCTACAAAGCACAGACCTCCTTGAGCTACAGGAGTAACGCCGTTACCTGGCATCTGCAGTAAGTTGCTCTCTTCTACGTGGCTCAGTTAGACACTGTGCAAGTGTGTTACGCTTAGAAATGCAAAGGTGCCGTGCAGCGTTTCATGGCCATTTATACCACAGGCTGTGTCGCCTCCTTAGTTTCAGATGATTTCTGCCATATTTCTAATGCCAGTTGGGAATGACTTCCACTTGGAAGGCCTTGTGCGTGCGCCGGCATGATTCTCCCAGTTCAGTGCCTTCTGAGATTGGGGAAGTCTTTATTTGAAGAGACTTTTCCCTGCATTTGCAGCAGCTGCAGCAGTGCCTTGAATGCCTCTGCTGGAGGCATAGAAGCTGCTGTGAAAGCAAAGGCACAAGGGAGCAGGTGAATCAAAGACCCCTTAGGAAGTACTCCAGTGACATCCCATGGGTCAGGAAGCTGAAAGCCCCATCCCCACACACAGCTCACCTGAAAAACACCTAAATCCCTTCTCAGATGATCCATACTAGGGCCAGGGAGGTTCCATTCCGTGAATCACCCCAACAGGGCTCTCACCCACTGCTTTGTCAGTTCCCAACCCTGCCCTGCTTTACATGACCTTCATCACTGGCCTTTCCAGACGTGCGATGCAGAGCAGAAGACACTTCATCAAACACCTTCGCCAGTCAGAAGCCATTTCTCACCACGGGAGGCGCGATCCTTTCAAGGAGTGAAACGCTGCCCTGTCTCCACGCTGTTCACGGGAGCAGTGCTCAGGCTGATGTGGACTCGTAATCCTAGAAGGAGCTGTGCTATTAGTCCGGAAGCTTGCACTGTACGTACATCTTGCAAACAGCCATTACTGGGAAGTGCTTTGCAATTGAATTTTGCACGGAGGAATTCAGCTTCCTTTGTTCTGAAATATTAGAAATGGGAAATATTCAAGACGTCCCAACTAGCATGGAGAATTGCTACCGAGAATGTTTTCCAGTCTAGATTGAAGTAACTCAAACGGTGCTGTTAAAACCTCAACGTGCTGCAGTGACTCATCTAAGCTGTAAACACTGGCTCTTTTCTAACACCGTTAATCGCTAGAGGGTCAAAAGATGGTGGCCAACTTATTTTGTGTTTCAGAAACGCAGCTCCACCCAGCGAAAAGGCCCCGGCCACCGGGATGTGCTAAGATCCCTATGTTTGTGGGGCAAATTGCTCTTGATCTACATGCAATAATTCTACTCAGGTCAATCATGGGACTTCAGTGGGACCAGGGTTTGGTCTGCAAGTATGTCTTCACTGCAAAAAAGATGTGTTCTTAAATCAGGTTTATTAACCAACATTAACTAACTCGGGTTATAGTCACAGTGAAGACGTAGGCTAGCAGCTGGAATACAACCCCAGACTCCCCTACAGGATCTGATTCCAGCTTCGAAGCCAAGTTAAAAGCTGAGTTGCCATGTCTTAACCTGCATTAACTAAGGCAGGTTTTACAACAGTAAAGAGGTACACCCCTTTTTTGCATTAAAAACATACCCTCAGCTTAAACATCAACTTCTATGCACCCACGGCACGCAAGGGATTTTTGCTGTGTGACGCACCACAGTAGCTGTGTGTTCCATGCCCAGTACATCCTTCTTGATGTGCCCCTGAATGGAGACATCTGGAGCTTTCTAAACTGCCTTGTCCCATATCAATTACCATCGCAACACAAACAAAATAGGATGTTGTTATGCTGAAAGATGCTAATGGCTCACCCATTTGGGGGTCTGCTAATGTATAAGCACCCAGACAGGAGACTGTATGAGGCATATTTCCTTTGTACGGCAAAGCAGATGCCCAAAAAATCTCACCTCTGAAGACCATGTGGTCCCAGCAGAGGCACTTTGAACTGGAGAGGCTTCCCAGGTGTAAAACTCAGGGACTGAGCCTGGGATAGAAGTTAAGCACTAAGCAGTTAGATTGTGCTGCGAGAACCTCGAGAATGACAGGGCCAGAGGCAGCTTCTCCTTGCATCAAGGTAACATCCAAGGAGTCTTTCAAGAGGGTGCCCCATGTGCCTTTTTAGACCCCCTTTGTTCAGGGAGACAGGACTTGTGTACACCGTATAAATTAACACAGAACATTAAGAGGTGCTTTTACCTGCCTCACCGATTTTTGCTCTAAATGGGAAATTGACCTGAAAAGCCCCAAAAGCTTCTTCCCCTCAGCAACTGGGCAGCAAGATGAAATAAAAATAAATATAACAAAACACCAAGTGCAGCGCTGGGCTGACAATCTTTGCTAGGCTCTAGGGGTTGGTCCTCTAGCTAGTTTATCCTAGACTATGGGACCATCTGTCCAGGACTGTCAGAGGTGGCGCTCTGGCCCAATCTGTAATGCATACAGACCCTGGAAAGACTGCGCTGACAGTCTGTCGTACATCTGACTTACGGAGGTGACAAGCAGTGTATAGCCACTAGTGACAGAATTCCTCAATCCCTGCTCCTGCCTGCGTGGGTGACCCTATGAATAAATGAAGGGTGTGTGATTTACTGTCCTAATAACTCTGGAATAGAGCACAGCTGCTCGTGCTGCAGAGGGAAGCAAGAACAGGGCTTGGAGGAGAAGCAGCAGTAAGAGAGAAAACCCTTTCAAACTCCCCCCGCTCCCTGAGCTGGAGTCATTCCTGCTTTCAAATACACTGGTGTAAATCCAGGGTAACTGAGTTCAGTGCAGCTGCTCCAGATTTACACCCCGGTGAAGGGAGAATGTGTCTGAGGGTCTTGAAATAGCTCATGCAACATAACGAAAACATAACGATAACAGAGCAACAGCTGCAAAAGCAGATTCAGGCTTCGCGTCCAGGGGAAAGTGTCCCTGAAGTTTTAAGTCCACTGAAATATGAGAGGAAAGGTTTAGAGAAAGTGGAACGCCCTCCCGCCGACTCTGCCATTTGTGGCAGCAATTCTCATCCCTTCAGGGCACTGCTCTGCCATTTCTAGTAGGCACAGATGGCTAACACAGAGAGATGGCCCAGTTTTGGCAAAAGATGGGAGCAACTTCCTGCAAAGGGCTAAGTGGGCTTTGAGCTCCCATGGGTGTCAATCAGAGTGGAGAGCTCTCAGTGAGACGAAGGTTAGGAATATGCATCAAGATCTTCCCACAGAGCTGCTATCCTGCAGCACAAGTGGTCTCGTTGTGCTAATTAGATGCAGAAGCAAGGTTCTGTATCCAGGAGACTGATCTGAGATGCTGCCCCCAGCGCAGAAATCCTTTCCTTGGAAAGAAATATAGATTTCTTTCTAATGGAGACCATGGACTTAAATGGTGGCCATCAAATAATGAGAATATCATTCCCCTTCAGCCCAAAGGAAGGGTTATTTAAAGACCCTTTAAAAAGCCACAGAGAGACACTGTGAAGAGCAATGAGGAAAATGGAGGGGAACAAAATATTCTGCTCCTGTGCAAGGAGGTAGCTCATTTCTTTGTCCGAGCTAGCTACAAGCCAAGGCATCTGGGGATAACAAAAGCTGTGGAACGGAGCTGTGGGCCCTAAAGTGCCAGGCATCCAGGGCACAGACAACTGCTGAGACCGTCTGGCATTTGGGA
The DNA here is from genome assembly GCA_007922155.1 of Mesoclemmys tuberculata. NCBI lineage: Eukaryota > Metazoa > Chordata > Testudines > Chelidae > Mesoclemmys > Mesoclemmys tuberculata. The sequence goes on from ML675648.1 coordinate 2,047,015, forward strand.
TTTGAACAGACTCCCAGCAAAGCCTGATCCAAGGGCCAGTAAAATCAAACAACAGATTCCCATGGATGCAAATGGGTTTTGGCCCAAAGCCTTTAATGGGAGCTGGTATACATCCCGGGTGAGGATGAGGTGAATGTTAGGACAGGCTCAGGCCTGGCTGAAGTTCCTTCCGAGCTGTGTTAAGCATTAAGGAAAGTGCTGGGTGCGTCATGATTCTTCATCGAGTCCCCTCGATGTCTATTGGCTTTAGACATACTGCAATAGCCTCTTCAGGGCCACACCACTCAGGGGGAGCAAACTCTACTAAATTACCTCCCCACAAAGCCACTGCAGTGGCTTTGTGTATCTGCTCCTGTTTTTAGAAGCCTTTTTTCTTTACCTTTGGGCCCCCCTCCATCTCTGACAGCGCTCCCTCTTCCCGCCTCCCCCCATGTCTCTCTGTGACACTTCCTGGAGAGACCCAGGGCTGGGAGGCACCTCACGACCTACCGCCCTTAGTGTGAGGGAGCCATGGGGCTATCCCCCCACCTCCACAGGCCACACAAGCCCTGCCCCATGGAGCTATGTGGGTTCTGCTGTCTTTCTACAGCCATAGGCACATTCCAAGCCCTCAGAGCATTCCCCTGCTGTGCCCAGCCCCTGTTCCGCTCAACAATCGCAGTGTTTACAGATTCGCTGCTCCCAAAGAAGCAGTGCACCTCACCGTACCCATCACACCTGAGATCGCCATTCCCCCTAACGATCAGCACCTCAACACGTTCATAGTGGAAGCAAGTAAAAGTTCATTTAACAAAGTATAGAGAGCTGATGCTCGCAAGTAGAAGTCCTGGAAGCAGATGGTTATCTATATAAAACAAAATCATAACACCGATTCTAGACCCACGACTTAGTTTAATGTTTAATAAAGCATTGCTCACCAGTGCTTTGCAGCAGGTGGACTATGATCCCCTTCTCATGAGACAAAAAGATGCTGTCAGCTTGTAGCGAAGGTGTAGGGTGCTAGCATTCCCTGATGTACTAGATTAATCCATTGAACTTAGTCAGAAACAGGACATGGCCCCGCTGATTGTTTTTTCTTGTATGTTTTCTCTCTCTCGTAGATTTTCACCATCTTCCGTCTGGTATCTGGCTTGGTATGCAAATAGACATCCATTGTAAGACATGCAATGCACAAGAGACGCCTGACCAGATGGAGAGAGAAGCACCTGCTACCTCCTGTTGAAAAAGAGCATGTCCGAGGCATGTCATCGCCTGGTGAGCTGCCTTAACACCCACACTTTAAGAACATAATTTTTGGTATAGATCTATAACTCCTTAAATTTTAACCTTACACACATTTTGCAATAATTTTAACGACCAGAGGGGTACTAGCTCTCAATAGAGACCTCACATGCCACCCGTTAGTGAATTATTATGCATATATCCAACCCAGGGGGGATCCCTGTAAAACCTTTTGCATGCTCTGTGCCCTCTGCCAGCTGGCACCTAGAGGTTCCTGGGTCACACGGCCCCTGTTTCATTCTGCAGCCTCATTCTAGAGTCTTTCCTGAGGCAATTTGCTTCATGGTGGTTATATAGTGAGTGGAGGCAATTTCAGGGAACTGCATTTCTCTGTGGAGAGATTGAGGAGAAAAACAATCATCATAACCTACCACAGCCATTTGTTTAAAGAGCCGCTGGCACCTCGTAAAACAAAACGAAGGACGCGTCAGAGGCTGGAGAGATGGCCTGCGCTTCTTGTCCCTGCTCTGGAGAACGAGCAGAAAATCAGAGCCACCTGAGTGCCCTGTCTTCGCAAACCATGGTAATCAGAAGCCGTCGCTACCACACAGCAAGTGTTAAGAAAGCTCCATTACAAAGGGGCACTGTCAGTAGGCCAAGGCAGTCCTTCATCCCATATTCAGAGGGCTGGATTTTCAAAAGTGTCCACCTCGTTGGAACAATGAGACTTACATTTAGGGGCCTAAATGGGAGCAGAGCTTCCTGAAAACCTGGAAGAGACTATGCCTTGATTAATGCTCCGAAAATTTCATTAACTTTTTTTTATTTTTAATTTTCTCATGCTCTACTCCTCTGCGCTTCCTGGATCTGGGGCCAGGAGAGTTGAAAGAGTTGGGGTGTTTTTAGCCTAAATGCCCTGGCCAGAATCCAACCATCTTCTGCCTTTGTGAAACCCCCCACTGCAGATTCAGCAGAAGGAACAAAAATCATATGGAGAGTGATTCTGCTCCCCACAAGACAAATGGAAACAATAGACACATTCGTGTCTTTCATCAAGTGATCAGCTTTCATGGAACTGGCAGGAAAATCCATCATCTGATGCCAAGTGGACTGGACCAAACAGGGGGTCATTTTGTAGGGCTTAAAAACTTCCCAACAGCATGAAATTCCCAAACACCTGAGGATTTATTTTTAGAGGAGTGTGACATCCACCAGAATGGGTTTCCTTCCAAATGGAAGGTATCCCCCATTTTTAAAATGGGGGTGAAGAATAGGGAGGGGTTTGGCTTGATTAACATCACCTGTCTTTGGTTTACCTAATAATGGTATAAAAATAGAGCTGTTCCTTGGAATAGTAACTTTGGACAAGATACTGAGGGCAGATCCTCACTGCCGAGTGCACTCTTTTACACCCATTGAGGATATGGTCCTGCAGTAAACAAAAAGAAGACATGTCATCTCTGGTGAATGTCAGGAACACAACACCCGCTGAGTATCAGCTGGAATGCTCCAGAGCGCCACACGGATTCTCAGCCAGGTACGCTGACAGGGAAAGAACACCGTCATCCGACCCTGACGTGTGTTACCTGAGGATCAAAGCCAGCTGCAGGACATAGAGCAGTTTGACGGCCCGGCATAAGAACACCTTTGTACCCACTATCCCATGCTCAGACTGCAAGAGCCAGTGACTCTCGGTTAACATGGAGACAAAGGAGCCTGAGATTCTCAGGTGCAATTTAAGAAAAATAAAAGCAGCAAAGACAGCAAAAGACTAAGAAAACAACCAGCCTTTCTGGGCAGGGCTCTTTCCAAAGGCTAAAATAGGCTTATCATAAATAGAATCTAAAATGCCACATTCCCAGTTCAAGCTCTAACTGCCAGTGACAAGAAGCAATAGGCTATATCAATTAAAATCCAGTTAATTGGCAAAAGAGCTTTATCTTCATGACTCCAGAGAGTATAACCTGTTACACCAGGGTCTTAGCCAGTCATGGTTTGGAAATGTCAAACACAATGGAGAGAACGGTTGAGGTCAAACACATCACAGGGATCCATCCACTAGATCGTTCAGAGCAGCTGCCAAAGATAAAGTCGCTTCCCACCCATCCTGACTCCATCCACCTGCCTGGCTCCTGACCTTGTGGGAAGGGATGCTTTTTGGATTCTCTGGCCTGGCTCCTGTCCGCTGCTTTATTTCCTAGAGACGTTGTTGGTGAAATTTCATCCCGGTGGGTTTTTTATTTTTTTTTACTGTTCGCTAAATTGTTTCCATTATTAAAAAGACGCCGTTCCCTAATTTGCTTCTGAAATCACTCACTTCTACAGCAGGCCTAATTGGAGAAATAAACATGCTTAATGAAAATGACATCAGCTGAATATAAATGCTGATTTGTGGCAGGCTGGCAAAGTCCATGAAGACCAGCCTCTACCTGCCTGGAATACAGATCTCCCCCCATAACAGATTCTCATCCACATCTCACCTCTAAGTGAAAAGTCTCTGAGCTCTGCTGTTTGCCGTTTCAAACACATACAGATGCAAGGGCCCAGGTCCACCAGGGCTTAAAGCCTGATATTCCCGGGTAATGAGCACATGCTAAAGTCAGTGGGATGTGCAGGTCCCGAGCGTCCTTGAATAACAGGCCCCATTACCGTCTCACTCACTTGAACCCATTGCCACACACAGGGTTCAAGCATGGAAGCTCTGTCAGTGAAGGGCTTTCTAAAGGAGGCTCTGTGAAAGGAGTGGGCTTTAAGGAAGGATTTGGTGGAGAGGAGGAAGGGTTCATTGGGTGAAACTAACCTGTGATCAGAGGTCAGTGCACAGCCCATGTACCACTTACACCTGACAGTGAGACTTTTGTGGTATACGCAGAGAAGGGAGCTCACCTCCACAGCACGTTATTTAGAAGAACTTCAAGTGTGCTACTGCATATGAAAAATGTTTGGGCAATTGCAGGTCTAATGGTATTTGATTCATCTCTATCAGAGAGAATTTCTTTCTGACCCAAATGGATTCAAACTGCATTTCCAGTTGTTTTGCCTTTGATTTCCTTACCCCTCTCCTTTCAGCCTTGGGTGATAACTTGAAGATGTGACTCATGGTGCAGAAATATTGAAACTAACTTCATTTTTATTCATTTTCCCCTGCAACTTGCTTAAAAGCCATGGAGGGCAGGGGAAAAAAAGTCTTTCCTATCAAATTACATCATCTATTTCATTCTCTGCAGCTCCCAGGAAGTCATTACAGATGGAAATTAAAGCCCATTATTGCATTTAATTGCCCACAAAATGAACTGCATATATAATGAATATTGTAATTTCCAAACATATACGGTTTCCAAGTTCACACCTTTCTTGCTGTGTGGCAAAATAATTCCAGAAGTGCTTGATCCAAAGTCCACTGAATTCAAAGGAAAGATTCTCTTAGCCCAGTAAAGCATTTAAGCAGATGCTGAAAATTAACCATGTGTTTAGTCCCATTGCCTCAGTGGGTCTATGCACGTGCATAAGGGCTTTGCTGAACTGGGACTTGAATGTGCATGTGCTAAATCACAAGGACAAAGAAAGAGTGAGAAGGCATCATGGAACTAGGGAAAGTGTGGATATCTGTGTCCCTTGCAGATAGATGCACTCTTTCCAGGACACAGGATACCCACAGAGGACTGCATTTCACGGCATGTCTCCATGACTTACACGCAGACGTGAAGTTTGAGAACACAGACAACAGCTTGCACTCAGCTTTCACCCCAGGCTTTCAAAAGTTTTCTGAGCATTCATCCAGTGCGTCATTTAACACACTCCTGAAATGCAGCCTCCTTTAGGATGGAATGCAGCAGCTGGACATCTTATTTGCTATCCACTTCAGCATAGTGCCCTGGGAACTGGTACCGTCTCAAAACTGGCACGGCTTTATTATAGATGTTGTAACAATGCTCATCCTCTAATAGGTAACACCCTGTCAAGCAGAAAGAACTGATGACTCTATTCCTATATAATGTCTCTTTAAACACAAATGAACTGTTGTAATGATTGTTTTGTTTCTGATATTTACATCGCAAGGAATTGTAAACTTGTTTAAACTTCCTATATTTATATGTCTAAAATAAACCCGGCATGGCTTAAAATACTTCATCATCCCTAGGGTTAGGAGATTTCCCCAGGCTATGTGGAAGGGAACTTAGAACTCTGCTCTTTCATGAGGGATTGACACCTTCTTTATCATGCATAGTCTAACAATAATTAAACAAATGCATTAGAAAACTATCCCAAGATTTATACTATTCAAAGTGGGCTTGATCGAAAACCCATTGGAGTCAATGGCAAGACTCACACAGACTTTTAATGGGCTTTGAATCAGGTCTGGTTAACCTTGCCTGATGCATAAGCTACTGCTGTAATGGCTCCAGAGCAAAACCCCAGTCTAAACATGACATACACAAGCTCGGGTTGCCTCAGTGTCTGCATCAGTTCCAATTGTGCTACCCGGATGCAAATCCTGAATATAGCACGGATTGTCACTGGGGCAGCTTGGCTGGTGGGGGGTAAACAAAGCCAGAGATGAATGGGACTAGGCTGAATGTTTTGGGGTGATCAGAAATTCTACCTGTTACTTCAAACCTGAAACATACACACTCTTAGCTTAAAGAAAAGTGTTTTCTTCCTGCAGCATCTATGGGATTTTTTTCCTTTTAAAAAACACATTTAGGTTGTCTCCTCTGTTAAACAGGATACATGTCACTCTAGGTCAAACAGTATTGGAGCAACTGCCATCCGGAGACATGCAGAGGATTTTATAATCTCCTTTTTTCTCTACCTTGCTCTGGGCCTTGGCAAGTCCCAGCACTGATGCTGCTGCAGGATTTCTGAGTGCACACAGGGCCACAAGCAGACACCAAACTGTAGCTGAGTCTCTATTTATTTCCAGTAGAAAATCAGTCTCCCGATGCAGCCTCACAGTCCCTGCCTTGGATGCTTGGATGTCTTACTCTTTGTTAGCTAGAAGCCATTTCTACCCCCTTGCAGCACAGCATGGGCTGTGTAGAGATAAAGTAGCCACATGGCTCCATCTCTTTTCAATGGCAAAGGGGAATGTGGAAGGAAATGGAAATCATCTCTTTCATGTTATTCCATGCTTACATTTTGGGAATTTCCCAGGGCTCTGGCCTATTTACAGTTCAAGTGCGATATTGGGGTAGGAAGACTCATTTCCTTCATTAGAACAGCTAAAAGCTCTAGAGTTTCTTTGCTTTCTTTCATTTCAGTTGATTTTTTTTCCCCAAAAGTAAACATTTTCCAGCAAATGCTTTAAGCAGGACCTGGGATCACAACAGGTCTTCCACAGAGCTACGCTGGTTTACACCAGCTCAGGATTTGCCTCCTCCACCTCTCTCTTGTCCCCTATCTTGCTATTACTAGGGCTGATGGAATACATTATACAAGTTGGTTCCCGCTCACAGAATTTGCAGCCAGACCCATTATTTGACATTTTTCTACATTTCGCACCATGTCTATTTAAAAAAACAAACAAACAAAAACCTTCAAAACCATCAGCCAAATAACACTTGACATGTTTTGTTTGATGGGAAAATGAGGCTTCTGGCAAACAAAAGATTCCAATCATAGGTCTGATAAAAAGCGACACGTCTAAATGGCCAACAACTTTGAGCAAAACTTTGGCTCGGGCTAGGGCTTGGTGTGCCCTTGGAATGGTTCACCTAGATGTGAGGTGATGTTGTGACAAGCCTGCCAGATGTGGCCTCACAAGCAGACACCCAAGAGAGGCCCACCAGCACCATTAGAGGGAATAGGCCTGTGGGGTAGGAATCCATCCCGTGCTGCATTCCTTCGAGGCTTTAGCAGCTGTGTCAGGAGTGGAAAAATCAAGGTGCTTCCCAGCAGTATCAACAGCAAGAGGGTGCCTGTCCACAGGCCAGAATCCTGCTCTTGAAATCCCGGGGATGGATCTCAGTGCTGTGATTCAGATCTCAGATTACAGCTCTGGAGCCACTATCCAGGGGTGGAGGAGAGAGAAGGGTTTGTGCAACCCTGGGTCGTTTTGGTAGATGAGAGAACAGGAATCATGACATTTGTGGAACCTTTTGGTAAATGCAAATCCTGGGCATGGCCTTGGGTCTCCAGGGCACAAAATCTATTTGGAATCAATGTTCTGCCGCCGAGTCAGCTACCTGGGAAGGAAGCCTCTTCTACACAGCTAACTTTGCAGCATTCCCTGTGGGACTCTCCTTGTCCAGGTTTGCAGCTTCTCACTCGCAAAGGGACAGGGTGTTTCCAGAAATACTCTTGCCAGTTGTATCTTGGTAGAACAGCTGGACTCAGAGCGGTCTTGGTTCTCGACTGCAGAGTTGACTTGGTTCTCGGGAGCGTTTCTTCCCCATGAAGTTCAGAGTGCGCTCTGAATTCTGTGGGATCGGCCTCCCTGCCACACACTCCGGATGGCCTTTTTCCTCCCAGCAAAGGGACATTAAAACACAAGCCAACACCAAGAACGCCCTTTACTGCATGGGCAAGCCATTTGCTTCCTGAAGGCGTTTCATACGCTATTTTTTTAAATCCACATATTTACATATCCTAATTACCTAATTACACATTTTAATTAGAATGTAATTAGAGCTCCCTACTTATGTAAATAAATGTACATGCTGTAATTACATAACTATGAAAGGCAATTACCAAGCAAAGTTGTAGTTAAAAAGAAAACTCAACTTTAGGGAACTTTAACTCTCCCCCCATGCCCTGGTCCATGCATTAGAAACTGGAAATCCCCTGGAGATACAAGACATGCCAAAATAATGTTGATGGGTGGGTGTTCTTTCCTGGTGTAGCCAGTGAGCTAAGCAGACATTATTCAGGAGACAAAAGAGGGCAGGGATAGGTGCAGTGAAAATGGTACCTAGCAAGCTAACAGGAAGAATGGGCTGTAATCCATTTTGCTTCATGCACCACCCAGAGCATCGCCACCACTCACGCCCAGTTCCAGAATCTTTACCACTGGGCAGGGCAGAAAGAACCAGCAGGGCTGACGTGTGCCAGCCTCGGTCATCCCACTGGGATTAGCTTCTAAAAGGAGCCAATTGAGATGAGGCTCAAATGCACCCGGAATCATTTCAACTCTCGTTTTTCCAACTCCAAACACTCCGGAGGCAGCGCTCCAAGATACTTACAGCTAAGGCAGGGGGTGGGGGTGCCCTGTGCTAGCTCTGAGGAGGGGAAGCACTTTCACCAACTAAAGTCCATCGCTGGTGTGGGCTCAGTAATGTCAGGCTGGAACTGGACTGCAGGAAAGGGTGAGCGCCATATTCGATGGTGCATTCTGGAGCTCAGACCGCAGAAGGTGTCACGAGGGCCACTTGAGCTGATCTTAGCTGTTGTAATGGGTAGGAAGACAGATGGTTCCTAAGGCAGCCAGGCCCCAGAACACATAAGGCCTCACAGATTCAAACCATCACATGGAAGTTCACGGAGCACAGATGCAGTGAGTTCTCATAGACGCATCCCTCCATATTCGGCACTCTCTGGAGCTTCCCAGTGGTCTCCCAGCACAGCTCCTGGTGGAGTAGTCAGAGGTCCATAACCACAACCCTGGCTGAGTCCATCCCTACGGGACATATGCCAAACCCTCCACCAGAACCGCTTTCAGAAAGACTGTCTTCCAACTACGCACCCAGCTTCCAGCAGGGAGGAGCGGTTTGCATGGCCGTTAGTGTTTGTTTTCAGTCATTAAGCAGGCCCTTGAAAGGCTGACTGCGCAGACAGGCATATACAATACTTCCATTTCACAAGGTCATGTTTAAAGGAATTAGGAAGGCCTAATTTACAGATTAATGACACATTCCCAAGAAATTGCTTCGGATATGTGCCCCCGGTACAGAAACAGCTTGCAGAGGCTGTCTGGCTCCAGACCTGGAAATGATCCATTGCATGAAACAAACAGAGAGGTCAGCTAGTCTCTCAATGGCTCTTCCAGCCTTTTATAGGCAGAGCAGCTCTGAAAAGAAAGCTCTATTCGATTGGGTTCAGTTAGTTGGAAAATTAAAAAAACCCCATCAGAGCCACAATTGTAATGCACTCCTTTTTTCCACCTCAGTACAATTCTTAGCAGCATTGGTTCTGGTGCCAGCACAGTGCTCAATGATGGGGAATCGTCTGATCGTCCCACAAGGCTGGATACATTATTCAGTCCTGAGGAAGTTAGCCACTCTGGGAGCTGGGCATGATGGTACGTCCAGTGGATAGTACGTACGTATAGTAAGAGTGTGAGTGGATAGTTTGACATACCAGAGGATGGCATGTAAGTGACCAAGGATAAGGAGGATGCTTACCTGGCATCTCATAATATATTTGGGGGATAGCTGCTGGGGGCAGGGAGGTTAGGATTAATAAAATAGATGGTTCATTCTCCACCCTGGAACCTGGGACTTGTGGTTTACCCACCATTCCCTGCTTTTAAATACATATTGAAAGCGTTAATTTTTGAGAGGGGAATCCATGTCAGATCCTATTCTGCACTTCCTTTAATGAGGTCTCTACTGGGCCACTTTGGGACAGGTGCTGACATGACCACTAGGGCTGCTTGAAAGTTTTCGGTCCCGAGTTTTTTTTCAGTTCAAGCCCAGAGAGCGGTGTACATAAAGTGCTCCCAGCGGGGCATATGCATATGATTGTAGGGTTCCAACAGGAGCAGGCCGTGAGCGGGGATAGTATAAAGGACCCGGTTCCTCCATCCTGTCTCAAGCAAAGCTCCAGTGGCTTCAGTGAGAAGTCGTTCTGAGCCCTGACTGCAGAACAGAGCCCAAAGAATTTGAGGAAGTATAATTGCTGGATAAAATAAATGAGTGAAAGAAAAAATGAGTGAAAGGTAAAAGGATTTGTGCTTTTAATCTCACATATTTCTCCAGCCTGGAAACCTCCCCCTAAGATGCATTACAGATACAGATTTAACAGTTGTGAAATTGCTCTAAATTGCAATCCCAGGTGACAGAAAAATTCATAAAATATTTGTGCGGGGTTCTGGATCAGTGAAATAAGCATTCATATATTCAGAGCAGGCACCAAACCAGAGATGCCTCTTCAGCCTCCTTCAACACCGGGAGTCACAGGAAAAAGTTTGGTCTTCATAGAGAGCAGGTGATAGTCAGAGATTTATAAGAACATAAGAATGGCCATAATGAGTCAGAACAATGGTCCATCTAGCCCAGTATCCTGTCTTCCAACAGTGGCCAATGCCAAACGCTTCAGAGGAAATGAACTGAACAGGACGATTATCAAGTGAACCATCCTGTCATCCAGTCCCAACTTTAGTAGTCAGAGGCTTAGCAACACCCAGAACATGCAATTGCACCCAGGACCATCTTGGCTAACAGCCATTTATGGATCTATCCTCCATGAATTTATCTAATTCTTTTTTTTAACCCAAGTCTACTTTTGGCCTTCACGACATCCCACAGGCTGACTGTGCATTGTGTGAATAAGGACTCTCTTATGTTTGTTTTAAATCAGCTGCCTAATAATTTCACTGGGTGACCCCTGGTTCTTGTGCTATGTGAAAAGGTAAAAAAGACTTCACTATTCACTTTCTCCACACCATTCATGATTTCGCAGATCTCTATCATATCATCCCACAATTGTCTCTTTTCAAAGCTGACCAGTCCCAGTCCGTTGAATCTCTCCTCACGTGGAAGCTGTTCCACATCCCTAATTGTTTTTGTTGCCCTCCTCTGTATTTTTCCCAATTCTAATATATCTTGGGGGCGGGGGAGAGAAGCTGTGCACAGGATTCAATTGGTGGGCGTGCCATGGATTGATATGGCAGCATTGTGATGGATTTCAATCACTAGGAAGATTATCATACCTTTTAAGGCCACAAGGGACCATTAGATCATCTAGTCTGATCTCCCGTATATCACAGGCTCGAGAAATTAATCCAGATACTCCCAATAACTTGTGTTTGACTACCGCCTCTCTTCCACAAAGGCACATAGTCTTGATCGGAAGACTTCCAACGATGGAGAAGTCACCACTTCCCTAGATAGTTTGCTCCAATGATTAATCAGCCACATTTGTGCCTTATTTCTAATTTGAATTGGCCTGGCTTGAATTTCCAGCCATTAGTTCATGTGATGCCTTTCTGTTTAGATCAAAGACCCCATCAGTACCTGGTATTTTTTGCTGTTGAGGAACTTACGCATTATAATCAACTCACCTCTTGACCATTTTTATAAGCTAAACACACAGAGCACCCTAAGTTGCTCACTGTAAGACATTTTTCTCCAGCTCTCAGTAATTTTGGGCTCTTCCTTTCTCTTTGATTCTGGTTCAGAAAAAGAATGAGATCCTGGATGCACCAAGAACTCGGGATGACCTGGCCATCTCAGTGCCACATGTGCAGTGTGCTCTGGATCAGACCCAGAATCAGGTCCTGTCTGGGGGAGACCTTGCTGAGACAGAACAAAATCACTAGAGCTGGTGTCTCTCATAAATGCAACATTAACTGACCATTTAAAACCAGCATTTTCCAAACAATGAGAAGCAAAACATGACTGAGTTCCTTGCGTCTATCAATCTGATAAAAGTTTAGAGCTCAGGCATTAAACTGAATTATATCTAGTTTGCATTTGAATTTGGGAAATGGGAATACCAAATGGGAATACCAAATCCCCCTTCCCAGCTGTTGTTATAGATTGTTTGTATTACGGTGTTGCCTGATTAGGGCCTCATTGGGCAAGGTACTGCAAAAAGGCATGGGAAAAGAGATCGTCAAAGTGTGTATCGTCATAGAAAGAAAAGGACAGATGCTCTTGTAATTACGGCATTGGACATGGACCCAGTGGATCCAAATTCAGTTCCCTGCTCTGCCACAGACATCCTGAGTGACCTTGGCCAAGTCACTCAGTCTTTTCGTGCCTCAGTTCCTTACCTGTAGAATGGGGTTGAGGATAATCCTCCCTATGTACTGATTAGAAGCTCTTTGAGGCACAGCCTGGGTCAAACTATGTTTGCGCATGGTCCCTGGCGCAGCGTGGTCCTGACCTCGGTTGGAGGAGCCACTGTAAATCAAACGATAACGATAATAATAATACAGGTATTTCATAATCCTGAAGGCAGGGCTGACAAGGGATAGTACCAGAGTCCTGAGCTCAACCCCCCTGGCCCCAAACACCTGTCAAATGGGGGTGAAAAGGGGATGAAGTGGGAGGTGGTGGGGTCCGAGTGAACATAATGTCCTAAATTTCTCTCCACAGGCTGCTTGGTGGAATAGACACAGACTGCTTGTGTACATTTTTTGAAGGCAGGGATATATTTTTTACAGAGTGTTTAATGAAAAGTGAAGCAGTGTCAACCAGCCTCATTTAGCACAGTTTTAAGGCTCTGAGCCCATGTTTCTTGCTCATTAATCCACCTACACGAAGTCCAGCGTCACGGCATATTTGCTATTACTGCAGGCACTGGAAGGTGCTGTAACAAAGCCTTAACTTGGGCTGACAGGGTCATCCGTTCCTTCTCCTCTTGATAGCATTAGAAACAGAAATAGAGTGTTCTCCCCGCAATGCACACAGGTAACAGGGGCCCAGAAACAGCCTCCGGGGCTAAGAATTCACTTGATTCTATTGAGGGAAGAAGAGCTGAACTTGGCCAGTTGGAAACTTTCAGGCTATTCAGACAATAAATGGGTCGTGAAAGAGAGACTCAGCTGAAGCATGCGACGAATTGTCCATCCTCCAAGTCACCCGTGCCAGATGCAGTGTGTGGAGGCAGGTGGGTATTTATTTAGAAAGGGAGAGGATTGATGCAGAGATGGGCCTGAGCCAAAAGCTTGAATCTGGTTCCAGGTCTTCACTTCCCCAAAGCCTGGTGGGTCGGTTCAGCCTGTTATAGGGGCCTACCGTAAAACATGGATCCTGATCCAACCTCCCAGCCTAACAGCCCTGCTCACTCTGGAGCTACCTCGTTCATAATAATGAGCAATTTTCTGTGTTTCTCTCCAAAGACAAAACCCGGCCATTTTTGCAAGTTCCGCTCTGCTAATGTAACTTCATGGCTGAAATGAAAGTTTCAACCTGATGGGGAGTCACTTGGCTGCCTGGAACGTTGCATTCTTCTCAGGCCCTGCAGACTCCCAGAACCAGCGTGAAAAGCACAGTTTGAGGTCTTAGAAGAGCGGACTATTATTTCCTTCCCTTTTCCAGCGTTGCTAAATTGGCATATTTCAAAAGAGAGTCATTCGTCTCACTAGGAGGGGTTCAGTAGCAAAGCTTTGAAAACAACCAGAGTCAGGCTATACATTTGTAATTAGATTTTAAGTCTAATAAAGTCTGTAACGGCTTGTCATCAAATGCCTCCTTTGTGATGAGATTCTGGTGCTGTTTCCATTTCTGCTCTGGGCAAAAGTGGAGCAACAGAAAAAGTGGAGGAAAAAATAGCAAAAACTCACACAGGCACGTGTGAAGATTTTGAGTACACACTGCACTGTGAGCCCAGGTCTGTGGAACCCAGGCTCGTGGACTCAGTGTTTCCAAGCCCACACCTGAGCATTCACACTGCATTGTAAAGCTGGGTTTACATTGCTGGACCCGGGCTAACACATCCGTATCACACTGTGAAGACCTTCTGACTCTGGTCTGAGGCTTGAGTTTTGTCCACACTGCAAAATGGCAGGTCTTGGACCCAAGTGACAGCAGGCTCTGTCCCATCCCACACAGCAGGGTCCTAGGACCCCGGTCCTGAGGGCTTGCTGACCCGAGTCGATGGATTTGTGTGTGGACAGAAGGGGGGTTGGACTCAAACCTAAGTCAGACCTTGGGCTTAATGAGCAGTATAGGCATATCCTAAGTGAGTTGCCCAAGGTCACATAAAATGTTTGTGGCAGATCCAGGAACTGGTGCTACAATTCTTGAGTCCTAATCTAGTCCTTTAACCAAAAATACATCCTGTGTTTTAAGCTTAGTACAAGGCCTCCAGGGGTGCCTTCTTTGTCTGATGATTGCAAACTGAATGCCTCGGGTTTCAAACTTTTTGTGTAACTGTCATTCTTCAAAGGCAGCATATGCTTCAGTCCGCATGATGGGCTGCGCTCAGAATGGCGCGCTCATTAACTTTTTGTTGTAGTTTTGAGAGGGGATGATGAACTCAGAGCTATCTGCAGTATTCTTTTACTCTGGGTGGCTCAATTTTCCTGTTCAATTTTGTATCATTGCCTACTTGGGGGAACAACAATCCCATTGGAAAGAAAAGAGTCTCCCTTGAAATATCACCTCCCCCCTCTCCTTGCCTTGTGTGTAGGATTTCCAGGGAGAAAGAGACAGGCATGGCCTTTGCAGCTTTTCAGGCAAGCGCTTTGGAATGCAATTCACGACAGGCCAGTTCTCTGGCAAGTGTAATTACGGTAATCACAGCTACGACAGGATGTAATTTCCACGGGGACATTGTCTGTGGAAGCACAGGTTGACATAGATACTTCCTGAAAGCAAGCGCAGCCTGCCGTTTTATCAATTCCACCGGCTCCCAGCAAGACACTCTTCGCTGCCAGGGAAAACGGCCCAGAAAACGGAGCAGGACTCCATCGTCTGCACTAACCAGAGCTCAGTCTGTTCACAGGAAACAGGGGTTGGATTCTGGCTGTCCAGCACAGGGAGTTAAAGGAGCAATGGGCAGCTCCCTTGACTCTGATGTTCCTAAAAATATGTCAGAGCATTTTGTATTGTCAATGGAAACAAGGACAATAGATAAACCAATCTAAACCAGTCTAACCTCATACTAACCGATCAATGGTTGTTCCCTGGAGCACAATATCTACTACTTTGGCCATTCGACTTTAAAACTCCTACGGGTCACCTGGTCCCCCTGTGAAACTACCTAAACTGTCTCACTAAAGGAGATAAACTCCTTTGCAGAGGGCTTAGATAAGACTCCAAAGTAGGACCGAAGTGGAACTTAAATAGTGAACAGAGGGCAGGGGTGAATTTCACCTTTATTGCTTCCCACTTGATCTAGCTTGCAGGGCTGTAGCAAGCGAGTAACAGAAACAAACTTTCTCTGTAGCAGGGGCCAGGAAGGGGAGACACTGATTCTGCTACCATGTGAGCATAAGAAATAATGAATTCCTAACTTACTTAAATGCATGCATTTCAAATGAACAATATTTAATTAAACATATTTTCTGAGTTTAATCAAAATCTGATTTCTGCTCCTTGAAATCATTTGAGATCCAATTAGTCATGATTACTTCAAGCTGGCTGGAGAGGGAAAAGCTTTGCGTTACATTGAATGCCATGTAAATGACTGAAGTTAGCAAGAGGAGCACAGTGCCATGGGTTTACTCTGTACCTTGTGAATACTTTGTTCTGCAGCTTTCCGCACATGATTCTCTCATGTGGAAAGGGAATGCAAAACCTGAATAAAATATTAGCCTTGGCCTTATCAGAGACTTGACATTTTTTTCACAACTATTAGTTATAGCAGCATAATTGTATAATGTATAGATAGTGTGAGCAGTTTTAATACGAATAGATCGATTTTCTTTTAATAATTACTGGAAAAGGGACTGAGTTAAGAAATGACTCGGGTAACACTCAGAAGCAGAGCCTGTCATTTTTACTATTTGTTTGTATAGTGTCTAGCACAAAGGAGTATGATCCTTGACTGAGTTCCCTACGTGCTAAGATAATAGGTTTAGATTGGGATTTCTTTTTGTTCTGCATTTGCACAGCACCTAACACAATGGGGTCTTGGTCCATGACTGAGGCACCTAGATGCCACCGTAATACAACTAATAAATAGTAATAACCCAAAGGCTGAGATTTTCCAAGCAGAACAGGAGACTCAATTATACATCTTCCAGTTAAAATTAATTGAACGTCTGCATGGCCCATATCCCTAGTCTAGACAAGCCCAGAGTCTGTAGCTACAAAATATATTGAATTACCCACCAGATTCAGCCTATTTCAGGGAAGAGATGAATGACCGAGGGTAGTAAATAAAAATGTGTGTGCGCGGCTCTCCTCTCAATTTTTCAAACGGCGCGTGCATTGCGCGTACTGTACACATGCTCCCCCAGCAGTCCATGGGCTAAGGGATAAAGAGAAGGGAGCAGTTTCATGGTGGTTGGACCAAAGGTGTCAGAGGACAGGAGGAGAAAGAAGAACAGATTCTAGAGAAGTAGCAAGCAGGGCTGGGAATAAGTAGAGCATAGATGCGGCGCATAGGTTCCTGGGCTGGAAACTGGAACAGAAAGCAGGCCAGGGTTCCCTACCGACCACTGGGGAATGGCATATGACAGGGGCAAAGTCACAAAGAAAGTGGCTACCTTGAGCCCCAGAGGGTGAGACTGAGACAACGGGCTGCGCGACCGCAGGCTGGGGCGCCGACCAGTGGTGAGCTAATCCCCAGGTGAGCCACCAGGTGTGACAGCTGTGAGCAGCAAACCCCCTTCCAGAGCTGCTTGTAAAGCCATGAGGAGGCTCCCCAAAAAAACCAGTGGCAATGATCCTGCTGCTTGACTCCCCGTACACAGTGCACACTTCATGGTTCTGCGAGCCTACGGCCCACTGTGAATGACCGGAACTTTTCCATTAGATGGCAGAGCAGGATAAATAAAGGTTCAGGACTGGACATGCAGCAGTGTTACAGGATCTTCCTGCCGTGAAAGCATCTGTCATCGAGCAAATACGCCCCTTTGGAGACTGAATGTTACACTTCGAAATGCTGACTTCTCAAAGGCTCACGTTTTTCATCATCAACCGACGTGGCTCTTTGCAGCCCACAGATAATCCTTTGCATTCTGCGCTTTTGTGAGTCTATCAATAGTCCGAATGAAAATCTTTCCATCACATTTCCCGCTTTAATAAAGGTCTCTGCAGAATATGGCCTTCAAAAGTGCATCTTTCTGTTTATGGTGCCTTATCCCTTGGGGGGGGTCATAACCGTCTTCCTGCTCAGAAGATCGTGTGCCTTGCTGCAGAAAATAACATCACTGTTCAGAGCTGCAACTCATGCAGGTTAGCCGTCTCTACCCATCCTTGGCAGATAACATTCAATGTCACTGTAAGTTCAGTTTCCCTGAGCATCTGCCACTCTTCGCTTAGAAGCACTTCAGCCTCAGAGAACAAAACAGCTGAGATGGAAAGCAGATCCGAGTGACAGGCTGACAGCTGACGCACTGATCCAGTGTTCAGTTTTTCCAGCAATTTGATCTTTATTAACAAACCTTTGCCAGATCAGGTGACAATACTTGGTAAGACTTACATTGCACTTATGTATAATGTAATGAGATGCTAATGAAACTGAAGGCAAAGAGCTGAAAAGCCAAAATTGTCATTCTCCAGCACAGGAACATTCCTGCTTGTATAAATAACTCATAAAACAATTGAAGTGCAATTTTTTGCTTTGATGCAATATTTATTAGCTCTATTGTTCTTCAATAGACTTATATTTCAAGTAAAATGAGTACAAAGTTATACCTGTAGGATATTAAATGTTCTGACTATTTAAATAATGCCACTTACATTCAGCATACAATGGACACCAACTGTTTAACTGGAAGTGCAATTTACAAAATCCATTTCACATGACTGTTGCCAATGTGTCTGATTATCTTGAAGGAACCATTCGGTTTGTGAAGAGAGACTTGTTAAAGGAAAGAGAAACAAAACATTAATGAAAACCAGGGGGTATGAACTGAAACATCCCAGGACTCAGCACAAAGGTGGCTTTTCTCTTGTGACAAAAAAAAAAAAAGCAAAAGAGCTGGAATTTTGCACAAAGAAGGATATTTTATTTGTTTAGGTTTTGTTTTTTGCAAGACTTTGCCTAAGAATTCAAATCTTGTGCCACTGAAGTCCATGTGACTTTTGCCTTTGATGTCAGTGGGAGTAGCATTTAGGCCATGTTCACTGGAAGGGAAAGAGAGAAGGAAATCTCTCTTTAGGTGTACATTTTGCAGTTTTGGGGGGGGGGGAGTTGATTCCTTGGTGAGGGGTGAAATATAAGAACCTAGATAGATAGATAAAAGGAGGACTGAGAAGGTGTGACCCAAAGAGCCCCTCAGTGTCATCTGACAGAGGGCCCACGTGATTCTAAGAGTACCCAATGCCTACTGGCAATTGTTGTCATAATATAACACAGAAGGTGGCATGTAACATATCATTGGAAAACTAACATCTCACTGATTCTTCTTCTTGTGTGATGTAGGTATGGTCAACTCACAAAGGACTTTACAGATTCATGCTGGAAATATCTTCTTAAAATGTATTTGGCGAGCAGTACCTAAGCCACGCTTTTCCAGACAAAGGAATATGGTTCAGCCTGCTTGAAAGTGTCTTTGATGTAAATTAAGCCAGCTGTGCCAGTAGATGAAGAAAAGCACATTTGCACGGAAAGTAAACAAAGCCCTCAGGAGAGCAAGTGGGGAAAGATGGTCACTTAACCAACTCAGCGGTGGATGGAGACTGTATCCCCAGGAAGCTGCCTGCCTCTGGAGGTAGGGTCAATGAACTCGGGAAAGATACAAGGAAAGAGAAAAGCCATTCTGGCCTCCTTCACCTGAAGAGAGAAAGGAACCGAGCACTTTGAGCTCTGTGATGGGTCCTGGCCAAAGTCTGATCAGCCACGCTGGAAAAGAGAGTAGGTGAGATACACATCTTTGAACAAGAGACGCTAGTTCATTAAATCAGGCTTTAATCTTAGAAGCTTTAGGCTTTAGAAGGGTGATGTTCATTTGTGTGTGTGTCAACCTTCTTATTTTTATTCTTTACACTTAATATCACTTAAACCTATGACGTCTCATTTAATAAATTTGTTTTCCTTTTACTTGAAATCGGTGCAGTGCTTTAATTAAAATAGAGTGATTGTTAACCCCAGTTAAGGTAATAAGTGCTGGGCACTGTCTCTTTAAGGAAGCAGTAAACTTAATAACTCCTGTAAGTTTCCTGCGAGAGGACACTGCAGGGTAAATGGTTTGGGGGAAAATTTGGGACTGGCCGGTGCTGGGGTCTCCCTGCAAACAGTAATCGGCTGGTGGAATCCAGGGTACCCCTGCATGCATTTATGCTGGTCGGTGGTTGCAGGGCTGGGAGTCACAGCAGAAGAGTATTTGAGAGACCCAGAGCTAAAGGGCAGCCCCCTTCCTGGTCTGGGTTGAACCTCAAAGCATCACAGCCGGTATGATCTTCATTTGCGAACGTCTGAGGCTGGAGCAGGAGAGACAAGAGGGGAATCAACCGAGGTTCTTTGCGGGCTGAGTCAGCATGTGCTCGGACGTGACTCCCCGTGGTTAATAACCCAGCCAGCCATTCCACCGTTACCCCTTAGTTCCAATTTCTCTTTGTTCCACAGGACGAATCAGTGGATTGAACATAGCAGTGCTGCCTTGCGTGTGCTCATTAGGGGAACATTAACGAGGCGATAAAAACATCCTTTTACAACGATGCTTTGTTAGGCTCCGATGAGAGGTGATGCTCGGCTGCAGAGGCTCTACATGCCTCAGATTATGTTTGTGGGCAGATGAGGGAGAATCCAAAGCCAGAGAAATCAGTGGAAAGACTGAGGAGGATGCGTTGCTTCAGAAGCACCGATGGACTAAGATGCAAACATCTGGAGACAGGGTGCAGGTGAGATGGTTATTCAAACTCTCTCCCCACCCTTGATTCTGCTGTGACATTCCCCTCCCTTTGCAATCTGGACTGGTGTGCAGTTGTGCCACCTCGCTCCTGGGCCCTGACTTATTCCGCTTTGCTGTGTGAACCACCCACTCCTGGGTCAGCCCACGCTCAGCCTCCTGCGAGTAATTGGTCCCTGGCTTAGTGCAGGAGTCGTTCTGGCCAGCCACTCATGGGATAGACCCCCAGAAAACGCCCCCAGTCCCAGATGCAACCCTCGGAACTGCTGTCTTACAGAGTTCAGCGCTGCACACTGCACCCTGCAAGTTCATTTGCATTTGTCCGTCAATTTATCAAAGAAATTGATATGCAGCAGCTCTGTCACTCTAAGTGAGGTCTCTGCACACACTCAATCCGCATGCACTGTTTTAGATCAAACAGACAAATCCATTTATTGACTACAGCAAGATTTTAAGTGAATATAAGTCAGATTAATATAAATCAAGAGATTAATAATGAGTCAAGGAGTTGGTCACAATCAACTAAAAAGTAACTTGTATCCTCAACTAAGATGAATTTGTCAGCAACTTATCAGTCTGTGATGTTAGTTTACCACACAAGCTGCCTGAGATGCCTCTAGCAACATGACTGACTCCCTGTGGACAGATTCTTAGTCCTTGGTGTTGCTTAGAAGATGGATTCCAAGGGAGAGCCTTGCGACAAAGATGCCTCTTTCTTTTAACAAGTTTCCTCGACCCGCCCTGGGGTCAGGTGATCGGCCACGTCTGGCAATGGGCGTGATTTCTTCCCCTTGAGCCAAAGTGCTCAAAGGCTCTTAGGCCAGTCCATTGTTCCTGTGTGCATGCCTCGGCAGGGCATGGAACCTCAGCCTTGGTGTTTGTCTGCATCTATTCAAGCCACGTGAGACACACATCTGGGGATATGACATGGCAGAGTTTCATATCTGTACATATGCATGACATTGCAGGGAACATGCTGCCCTAACAATAATGTTCAGTATGTCATTCCAAAAACACCTGATATGGACACACTGCATTCGACAAGACACAGTTACACTACAAGGGTGAACACGAATGATACACAAATCACACTATGCAGGTGTACATGGGGCATAGCAGGAAGACGTCTCCCTTCAACATATGCACCACCTCTTGGGGAGGAGCAGTACCTATACCGATGGGAGAACCCATGAAAGGAATAAATTCCAAAGGAAGCCGACGCATCTGGTACATTTTAAATTTACCAGGCAGGAAACGAGTGTGTTGTAGAGTAAGAAAACAAAGCTCTTGAACATCGCAATAGAGTTAAAAACTATACAAGCATCATTATGGGAAGGAAAATACTAACAAGCCATCCTGATTGTCAGCTACTAAGGGAAAAGTCTGCCGGAACCTCTGCAAAAGAGTCTCCTGGGGGCACCTCCCTACCGGGGCAGGGGTGGGTGACAGCTTTGTTGGGGTCCTTATGGCTGGGGAGCTGAGGCAGCGCCTTCCTATCAGGTTTATCGGTGGGGTTTACTGGACTTCTTGCACAGCTGGGAGGTTCCTGGCGTGAGGGTTCCTCCCTCTGCACCAAGAGCTATTCTAGCCACTGCCTTCCCCCTGATGTACTGCAGTTTCTGCCTTTTAACGCCCTCTGCCTAACCAACCAGAGAGGTGAGGCCGCGTTAGCACACAGAGCTGCCTAAATCCCTTTCCCCACCAATGCAGGGTTCACCCCCTGTCACAAGTGCCTCTGCCCTCGACAACACGAGAAGGGCTGGCTGACGGTCAGAAATGGACGGATGGCGGCGCCAAGAATTGTCTAATGCGTTAGCCTGCCCTCCATGGTGGATCTTATCACCTGGGAAAGAAGCGCCGCCCCCAGGTTTAATTCTTCTCACAGCTAATTCAGAGCTTTGTGCTGAAGCAGCTCTGGGAACAAACGGTCTCCCTACTGCAACAGGTGCTTAATAATAAAGCAAGGTTAGTCATTAGCAGCCTTTTCACCCTGTCTGCTGTTGATAGCTAATTTAGAGAAGACAATGAAACCCATCCCTCTTGGAATTTGGGGACAGGGAGAGGGAGAGTCTAATTATTACTATGTTACCGTATTCTGATTCTAATATAAGTAGAGATGGACCCAAGCGGTGGTGCGTGAAGGGAGGGCTAGATTCAAATGTTCTCAAGGTTCAGGAGGGTTTGGGTCTGCGGTTGTGATCCAGGCTCAACCCTGCCTGAAAGTTACATGTGGTCACTGTAACCCGCAGTTGTCTTCCACAGCCCCATAGAGAATCAGTAGACTCACTGCATTCATTATGGTGCACTGATGGATGTGTTCTCAGGAACACAGGATGAGAGACCTGGGGGGTTATGCAGAGCAACAGGCTCCTTTCTCTTTTCAGAGCTCCTGTTGCATATTTTGGGTTTCATTCTTTAGGTCTGATCTCTCTGTGAGCATGAAAGCCCTGGAAAAGCTCTCTTATGGAGACTGGAAAGACTGTGTTTGTCCAGCTTAGAGAGGAGATGAGTAACAGGGCATCAGACAGAAGGATACACAATAATGATTGGAACAGAAAAGGCTTAAATCAATTTTTCTCATAATCCAAGAAACAAGAGACAGTCAATTAAATTGAAAAGTAGAATATGCAACACTGATGAAAAGAAACATTATTTCTCACAATGCAATTAACCAGCGGAACTCTCTGCCACAAGATGTCCTTGTAGCCAAGAGCTGAGCAGGATTCAAAAAAGAATTAGACCTTTCTGTAGATAATGAGGATACCCAGAGTTGTTCTAAATAAGAACATAGGGGTTGGCAGAGCCTCCATCCAATAGAAAGACTTTCATTTACCTTATGGCTATTGGAGCAAATGGGTTCTTTGTTTAGTCATCAGCGTATCTGCCCAGAGACAGATGTGCCAACTCTGCAATACATATGGGCCCGGAGCTTGTGTTCCACCTGCCTTATCCATAGGCAAGGGCTTGTGTTCCACCACAGACTTCCTAGGTGATACTGGGTGAGTCTCTGTGCCTCAGTTTCCCATCTGTACAATGGGAATAATAGAATTGCCCTGCCCCACAGGGGTGTTGTGGGCATTAAAGATTACATTAAATACATTAAAGATTGTGAGGTGCTCAGACACTCTAGTAATGGGGGCTAGATAAGTACCTAAGATACATATACAGGGTTTACCGAGACCTGCTAACTTGTGTTAAAGCTACAAATGTCCTGTCTTTGTTAGGATTTTACTTCATGTAAACATCACGTACTATGAGGTAAGAATACAGTTTTTTTCCTAGTGAAGACAAAGCCAAAGAAAATAAAAAAGGGTTTAAGATTTCCCACTGCCCAGTAATTTAGATTTGCCTTACTGCAAACAACCCTATGGGGACATGTTCACATTTTGAACCAGACAGAAAAACCCACTGAGATCAAAGCCTTTGAATCAGGTCCTTAACAAGCAGTGGCTTCCCCTGTAAGGAGAAAAACTTTAAAGCTTTGTATCTCCTCCTCTCTTTAACGATGCTCCTTCCCAAGCTGTTTCCCTCCAGGCTCTCTCCTAACCCCTGTTCTGATTTCTCATGAATTCTGGGGTGAAACAGCTGCATTCTTTCTACTACCTCCATTGGGACAAGTTTCTCTCTTTCAATTCATCCAAGAGCTGAAGCAAGGGCAGGGAACAGAGAAGGACATAAAATCAATGAGCTGCCACCCAGCATGAGACCAGTTGCACTTTGGAATCTGGGCAGAACAGCAGCCGGCATCATTAAAGCATTATGATGTCTAAAGTGTGGGATGTTTGCAGATTTTAAGGCAAAACAAGCCATTTTCTTCAAATGATTGTGGCCTGGGCAACTTAATCAATATTGGATTGCTGAGCTGTCATGACATGGTGCTTAAGTTTCATTTGTAAGATAGATCTATTGATTGTGAC
Source organism: Mesoclemmys tuberculata (assembly GCA_007922155.1). Lineage (NCBI taxonomy): Eukaryota > Metazoa > Chordata > Testudines > Chelidae > Mesoclemmys > Mesoclemmys tuberculata. The sequence continues at coordinate 2,070,781 of ML675648.1, forward strand.
AGATAATTTGTCTGTCAATAACATCATTCCTGACAACAGCTCCTTGCATGAAATTTTCTGCCGTGCCTTTGTCATTCTTACTCTGCTGAGGTCTGCAGAGTCTGGCAAGAAATTGCTGCTGAAACCATTGTTTAAAATTGCTGGGGGTGGTGGTGTGGGTTTAGAGGGATGTTATCCTGCAAACCTTTATCGTGGATACTGAAACATCGTTTAATTCCAGCCCCTTCTAGGTCGTGACTCAGTAAATACAGGCCAGTTTACTATGGGAGAAAATGCAAATGCTACTGAATTGCTGCAGTGAGCTTGCATGCTCACAAGAAAAGCTTTTGGCCTCACAGGGGGGAGTGGATGGCTCCAGGGGTCGGAGACACCGTAATAGAGGCTGTTTAAGTGTATACCCCATATTTTAAAACATAGTAAGAGGGCCAAAAGAAAGTGCCACTGTGGCTAACCAACAAAGTAAAAGTTCGAAGCAAAAAGGCATCCTTTAAAAAGTGGATGTTAAATCCTACTGAGGAAAATAAAAAGGAGTATAAACTCTGGCAAATGAAGTGTAAAAATATAACTAGGAAGGCCAAAGAAGAATTTGAAGAACAGCTAGCCAAAGACTCAGAAAGTAACACCAAATTTTTTAAGTACGTCAGAAGCCTGCCAAACAACCAGGGGGTCATTCAAGATTGAGCTGCAGAAGGAGCACTCAAGGAAGTTAAGGCTATTGCAGAGAAACTAAATGAATTCTTTGCATTGGTTTTCATGGCTGAGGTCTCAGGGAGATCCCCAAACCTGAGCCATTCTTTTTAAGAGACAAATCTGAGAAACTGTCCCAGACTGAGGTGTCGTTAGAGGAAGTTTTGGAACAAATGGATAAATTAAAGAGTAATAGGTCACCATGACTTGCAGGGCCCAAGCATAATTTTGGGCTATCATGTATTTCTGATCCTTGGGATGCCGGGTAGCGATCTCACATATAGGCAGATGCAGCTCGGTCCCAAAAGCTGGCTGAGAAATTATCCCATCTTCCTTTCATTATGAAAACCATTATTTGTACACAACTAAAGACAGCAAGAGAGTCAGATCCTGTTCTCTCCAAGCCCCTGCCTCTGACAAGGAGCTGATATCAGTCATCAAAGATGTCAGAGAAGAGGTAATGAAAGGAGGGGGGTAGCGGAAGAAGAAAAGTGAATCTGGCTTGTGTGCCCATAGCTCTTTGCTCCTTCACGTGGCATTCTGTACTCAGAGCGGACTGCAACAGCACGAGAGTACATTTTGTTGCCACTCCCTAAGAACGAAAGAAAGAAATGTACGGCAATAAAGAGTTAGAAAGATAAGTTTGCTATAGCTCAGTATTCAGTTACAGCCCTTTAGAAATAACAAAGAAGAGGAAGAAATAACAGCACAATATTGAAAACAGCCCAGCCATTAAGCCTTAAATTAATATTTAATATGATGAGGATTAAGGAAAAAATCCCATCAACCAACAACTTGATAGCTGGAGTCTGAAGCTGCAGCTAATAACAACAGATTACACTGCTTCAGAACGAGATTTAGGAGTGCCTTTACGACAAAATAATCTTTCTTTGGGTGTTATCTGCATAGAGCAATGCGGTGCAGAAGAAGGACCACGTTACTCAGCTGCAGTGCGCTGTCCCCTTTTCTAATAAAACCAGTCCGTTCACGTAGGGCAATCTACTTTGGTCATTCCGGCCTCTGGCCGTCAAAGAGAATTTGAGCGTCTGTCTACCTGAAAGCCACTGAGCCTTTCTGGGGAAACGTTAACAAACGCCAGCCCCCCAGCAAATATACTGCCTGGCTTATCTTCCGCTGCCTCATGCTGTGTCCTCACTGCCAAAAAGGTGAGGGAGGGAGATGGCAATGGCGTAGCTGCAGGAAGAGAAATGACACTTGCTGTAAAATCCTAGTGGACAAGGCACCAGTGGTTTTACCATGTGGTAGTTACGTGAGACCAGCACTAACCCTGCACCAGTGGTTGACTTCACCTAATCTACTTCATGGTAAAACTACAGAGCTTTCTCCCAGTAGGATTTTAAAGCGGGATGGCTCACGTGCGTTTGTTAACCGGTGGTAAAAAGCTGCCTTTCTTTAGCAGAATCCCCTTATCTGCCGGCAGAACAGATGAATCAGTGGCTTTGTGCTGTGCTGATGACTAACGGCTCCTCCTTTGTGCGGAGTTGGCAGGCTGTTGCTGGAAACCGCTGGTGGGCTTTCACGTTAGCCTAATTGGATATGGTTGTCAGGGGGACGTTCTGGATGCGGCGCAATGACTCTTTAAACAATTTTGCTGGGATAAATAGAATGTTTAAGGAGCATAAAAGCCCAGGTCCTGGCAAGTCCAAGCTCTTGGGAGAGGATCCTGTGCTCTCTGGCGGAGATCCTATGCTCTCCAGGTATATCCCAGATGTGCTATGGGGTGCCAAGGAGAGTTAAGGTTTTCCCTTAATATTTCCTTCTTTTGCTCCATTCTCCATCATGCTGCTTCCAATTCCAGAAGCCCCTGCTGATCTCTCCCTTTCTTTCTTTAACTTCCAACCATGACCACATATATCACTCCTTGAGCAGGAGTAGATGGAGCATGGATCTGATCTAGTCGGGACATTCCTGTGCTCCCAAATTGTTTATTCTTTGCATTACAGTTGTGCTCAGAGGCACCAGCCAACATGAGAGATTCTCTGTGCTGCCCTGCCCTGAAGTGCTCACTGTCTAAACCACATTTAGAGCGTTGCTTTTGATTCATTGAACCCCTTTGCAGTCAGTGGGGAGGTCTTTCCTTGGAGTTCAATGGGCACCAGAAAATTGGACTATCTACAAATGAATCGCGCGGGGAAGAGGGGGACAGTGAGGGAGGGAGAGAGAAAAGCGGGCAAGCTTCTAAGTGAACCCCTTCTTACATTTCATCTTCTCTGAGTCTGCTTTGTGAGGAGTGAGCCTGCAACCCACATTCCTGGAGCCGGATGGGACATACATAAGGAGCGTGGATTGATCCTGGGAATTAGGGCCGCAGGTTCTTTCCCCAAACCTGGAAATCTCTTGGGGGGCAAGAATTGACCTTGTCTGTGTCTTGCACAGAACCAAGTCGTTTGCTGAAACTCTTTCCCCCCCACGCCATCTTTTTTTTTTTAAATTACTTATGTCACCCCCCTAACAGGGTCTTGTCTTCTACTAAGAATGTAAACTGTTTGGGGTAGGGTGTGCTTTTTAGTATATGTCTGTGCAGTTCCCTGCATAATGGGGTCCTCACTGTGCTACCATCATACAATAAATGATCATGTATGTTGTCCTCTCCATTGTGTCTGAACTGACTGGTTTCAGACAGTGATTGCTGACATGAATTTCACCCCCCTTTAATATGTTTCCAGAACTCCAAGGCCCCCCAGTCATCTTAAGAAAAGTTTTCTGCTTGTTCCTATTCATTTTTAAGCTTCTCCATCATGTAAGTAAATTCCTGGATTTATCTCAGTTGGAGCCCTACCACAGGTTTGTTGAAACTGAATGAATTACAAATTAAAATACTAATAGATCTTGGTTAGAAGACATCCGATAATGTTGCAGTGCACGCAGCTCAAGGATTAAGATTAAGCTGAAGAAAATTTTCTGTATATTTAACTGATCTTGAAAATTGCAGACTAGCGGCAAATAATCTCATAGTGGCTCTCTCACCATATTCAAAATGCAAACAGACATTGCCTACAATTTCCAGAGACTTTCTACAGTCCCCTTGCATGCAAATTCCTCCTGCCGGTCCCAGAAAGCCCTAGTCTGATGCCTGTCACGATCCAGATTTCTTATTCCCTTATATGCATGAAAAGGTCATTAGTAGCAACAAATTGGATTTGATAGGAATTGATTATGAGTTGGAGCTATAGCCTGGGAGGAAAGAGGGAAATTTTGTAGCTATGACAGCGTGGTTTAGCATGTAGGGTGCTGAAATGGGAGTTCAGAGGCCTGGATTCTGCTCCCAGCTCTGGGTGACTGTTTCACCTTCTGACTGTTGCCTTTCTTGTCTATTTAGACTGTAAGCCGTGCAGGGCAGGGGCTGTCTCTTGTTCTATATATGTACAGCACCGAGCACACTGGGACCCTAATACTACCCTAATGCAACCAATAATGATGGTTCTGACACTTAGATAATAACCAAAAGTGACACTGGAAGTTACAAACAGTGGAACACAGACCTGTGGGGCCAATGCCAGCCTCCATTTGTCACTCCAGTGGCTACAGGGATGAATGTGGGCCACTGCTTTTAATTAAGGCCCAGACCCAAGCAGGCTATTTGACCTCAAGGTGACTCTGCCAGGGCCAGAGGGGTCTCTCTACAGATCAGATGGCAGGAGCGGGGCCTCAGTCTGGCTTTGCGTTCATTCCTTTGCTGAAGGCTCATCTGTGGGTAACAGTCCAGCTAGTAAACCATGCAACCGGAGCAGGGCTTTTTGGAGCAGACAAGGACAGCCAGCCCTTCAGACATCAAGTGTCATCCCGCAACCGACTTTACGTTAATTGGTGCAATCTCCCCAGGGCCGTAGGACGTCACTGGCGGAATCCTCTCACCAGACTCTCCCGGGGAAAGGCAACTATGTAGTGTTTAGGCAGAACCCCTCTCCTCAGGGCTGGTGCACAGCTCCATCTGGCTAGAGGGTTCTCCCAAGACAGACAAGGGCTCTGTCACTAAGGCCATCCACTCAGGCTGATCAGGGCAGTGTGTAAATTCACCACAAAGACATCTCCCAAGCAGATCGAATCCCCATGTCTCCCCTCGATGTGTGTGATGGACTGCTTGTGTACGACGGGTTCTCACGTCCCTCTACACTGCTGTGTGGAGCCCTCAGTGCTGGCCAGACCTGAGATAAAACCACACCTTGCCTGGGGTGGTGGAGAAAAACCGAGAGGGAGAAGAGCTATTTCAGCTAAAGGACAACGTCAACACCAAAACACATGGGCACTAACTGTCATGAATAAGTTTAGGCTGGAAATTAGAAGAAGGCTTCTGAGAGAGACAAGGGCGGGGAGGGTGAAGAAAGATCTTTTATTGGAACTATTTCTGTTAGTGAAAGAGACGAGCTTTTGAGCTCCACAGAGCTCTTCAGGTCTGGGTCTCCGGGTCTTCCTTTCACCCACCGTGTCTCTCTGTTATTCTGCATCACCACCACAAAGTGGAAGGTTTCTATCAGAGGAGGGAGGTTCTGGAACCGCTGCCCATAGGAATAGGGGGGGAAACACTCAAACTAGAGATGGACCTTCTATGACGGGGATTGTATGATGAGGTTGTGTGCAATAGCAGAACTGGCCTCAAGGACCCAGTCCTATGCCTGAGGCTAAAATATAGTCAGAGGTAGGTATAGTAAAAGTCCAGGACAGGTCACAAGCCGTGAATTTTTGTTTATTGCCCTTGACCTGTCCGGGACTTTTACTATACCTACCTCTGACTAAATCTCAGCTGCTCCCAGGACACCACTGCTCTGGTAGGCCCTGGGGGCCAACAGCTGGCCCCTGTTCTGGCAGCAAGAGCTGACGGCCCCTGGCTGCCCACTGCTCCGGGCCCTCAGAGACCACTCTCCAACCGCAGTGGTGCAGCTGGCTGCGGGGCTGCCCAGGTGATTGGATCCAGGCCCATTTCAGCAGTGGCCGGTGCAGCTGGGCCCGAGGCTAGCTTCTCAGGCTGCTCTGACGTCAGCCTCACCAGCCACTGCAGCTGTGGAAATCACAAAATCTGTGACTTCCGCAACCTGCATGACTGACTCGCAGTCTTACCTGTGCCCTATGTTCCTAATTGCTTCCAGCTCTTATGTGCATTTTTAATTTTTCTTTGGGGAAAAAAGGTGAATCTCTACTAAGGACAATAAAATCCTTAGTTTTTGCAGCAGAGTAATGGTTTTTTATTTTGGGGGGGTTTTTTTGCCATGGGAAAAAAGTAAAAATGGTGAAATTAGCACCCTGGAATCACTAAATCAATGGGTCTCTGTGCAGTAAACATTTACCATGACATGCAAACACTAATAGAAATCACACCGTTATAGCCCCATCCGTAGTGCTGAGACAGAAACTCACCACTTGAATAGCCCCATAGGGAGTCTATCACTCCAAGGGTGAGGGCGAAAGCTCATTGAAGGTCCCCGCTATTGAAATCGTTATTCTATTAGCTGGAGATTTAATTAACTTATCTCACAGCCCCAAAGTTTGGAGACTGCACATTTTTTCTTTAACAGAGAGAGCTTTGCTGGCAGCTGGACTTCCTTGAACACTTAGACTTCTAATAAAAAGCCCATCCCTCTGGAAATATGGTAAATATCTCTTCAACCTGATGTGAATTTGTTACTGAAGCAATTAAGGTCTCCTTGTTTATTAAACTAATGTAAGGAAGTCAGTTAATGCGAGCACTGGTGGGTCATTATCATCGTAATGGAGCTGTCCCAAGTCAGCCTGCCCATGCTTTGGCTTATAATTAGCAATAGAAACTTAAACCCAATTCATCAGCCAACCTAAGAACTGTGTGTGTGTAGGGGGCGTGTTAGGGGGGGATCTATAAATGCAAAGAGAGAGGATGTATGTGGGGCTTTCCTGAGGTTTGGAGATAAAATATACTTTCTAGCCAGGCCCAGCCCTCTTTAAGAGTCAGGATGATTAACCATTGGAACAAACTACTGAGGGAAGTGGTGAATTCTTCATTTTCTGAAATATTTGTGTAAAGACTGGCTGCCTTTCTCAAAGAGACGCTTTCGTCAAACACAAGTTAATGGGTTCAATACAGGGGTAACTGGGAGGAATTCAGTCACCCGTGTTCTGTTGCAGGTCAGACTAGATGATTTAATGGCCTTAAAATCTATGAATCAATGCATCTATGAAAGGTAGCAGGGTATCATTTCATTGGCAGATTTCAGCTGGTACCCAGGTTAGAATGAAACGTAAGAACAGCCATACTGGGTCAGACCGATGGTCCATCTACCCTAGTACCCGGTCTTCCAACAGTGGCCAATGCCAGATACTTCAGAGGGAATGAACAAATCAGGGCAATTATCGAGTGATAATTATCAAGTCCCCTGTTGTCCACTCCCAGCTTCTGGCAACCAGAGGCTTACGGATACCCAGAGCAGGGCTTGCATAATATGCAGAACATGGATGGACGAGCCGGAGCTACATCATACGCTTTCCATCACTGCATCATTCATCTGAATTTGAAACATGAATTCCTATCTGAGATTCAGGGAAACATCCGAATGTTATTCATAACAAACAAACAAATCAATCCAATAAGCAACAGCAGGAAAATATATCTACCCATCTCCTGCGCTCATCTTCAAATTGTCACAAGATCAAAGTCGGTTTTCTAACTCACCATGTTGTCATTAAAATGGAAGGGGGGCAGGTTCTTTCCTATCCAAAAAGCCAGTCTAAAAAAGCTGAGAGTTGTGAACTGCCAAATCTCATTCTTTTAAGAGTGAAAAGGAAGGGAAAGGTCTTTATCTGGGCTAAATCAGAGTAACTCTGTTGATTTCAATGCACCTACACTGTTTATGCCAGCTGAGGATGTGTCCATCTATTTCCACCCCTCTTCACACAGCCAGTATCACATGCCCCCACCTGCTACTGCTCACACCATCTTCTTCCACACATTGTATTCTTGGGGAAGAAGACTTAAATAAACCGTGTTCCGTCAAGGCAACAAAACGTGGCATCATTCTAGCAGGATGTGCAGTGCAGCGAGAAGTCGCACTGCATCTCATCAGCTCTGAGACTGTTTGGATAGTGCCCAAGTTGGAGAACTTCCTGTGAATGACTCATCTGAAAGGGAGAAAATGCTAAAAGGAGAGAAAGGAAAAGGTAAGGCTGTAGATGGAGCTCCACGGCTCTTGCAAAATAAAGGGAGTTTGACGCATCAGGAAGGGAGCATATTGTTAGAATCGTAGAAACGTCTGGCTGCAAGGGACCTCAAGAGGTCATCTTAGTCCATTCCCCACATTGAGGCAGGATTAAGTATCCACTAATAAAGGTAGGAAAGAGCCAAATGAGTTGAAAAAATTAAGATTCCTGCAAAACTTCAACTATTTCTTATAGCAGGACCTTGAATCCAAACCACTTGAAGATGGATGGTCCTGTCAATGCCACAGCATTTTTAGATGTGATGGGGACTGGAAGTTTCCGACTACTATACAAAAGATCATTTCTGACTGTGATCAGAAACAGGATAGCTCGCTAGAAAGTCTGTGCATTTGAAATTTTCAGCTACATTTGTCAGCATCACGTTTCAGACAACTTGGACAAGACCCCCCTCCCGTTTGCCTCTATGTTCACCGTTTGCTGGTTGGCTCCAAGGCGAATCATCCATGTTCCCATGCCAAGAACATGCTGAAATCCTAGCCTCTGACATAATGGGCAGCATTTGTGGATTTGCCCCCTACGGAATTGGGCAGAGGTAGTTTTTCATGGTGCTGGGACAGTTTTTCATCTCTGCTCATTATTTTAGATGGGAAAAATGGAAGCCAAAAGGAAACAGTTTGCTTTCCATGAACCTGGAAAAACAATATTTTTGGTAGGTTCGCAGGCATAAGAAGCCTTTGTCTGCATAGATCCACTTCTGATGGAAGCTATCATGGACTTGCCCACACATGACATACCCGTACTAGGGAATTTGAGGATATCTGAAGAGCTCAAATACCCCTTTGAAGTTCTGATCCTGGTCTTATGAAATTAATGGGATTTTTGAAGGTGGATTTCTAACTCACCCTCACACAGCCTGCATCTTTACCCCCTTGATAGTCTCCTTTAAGAATAATTTCCCATTTCAGGGAGTGAAGCTAAATTTTGGTTCTGATGGAAGATGAGACACATTTAGGTACCATTCAGCTGTTCTGTCTTGTAGGAGGTTTTGTGCAGTTGGATTGAAAGAGCAATTGACTTTAAATGGCAGAAATACAGCAGAAAATGAGAGGTTTGACACACACTAAAACCAGTGATCTCCTCCAGCAAGACAGCTGGGTGGATTGTGCTTGAGGCCTGGGAAAGATGCTCAATATTTTTGCTCCTGCAGCTCCCCTATGTCTTTGGAGCAAGCTACTTCTAAAGACATATTGGATCTGTTCTAATTTGTAAATGTGCTGCTGTTGGGATTAAGGATGGCCTTTTATAATATTATTGATATCAATATTGCACAATTACCATAATTCATACGGGATAGGCCATGTCAGGTACATTGGAAAAGTCACGGTTCGCTAGGGTTGATAAGCATGTTTATGTGTATGTATCAGTTTTGCATTCTGAGTTCTAAATATGTATGGAATATTTGTATTTCAAACTCGTGCCTTGTTTCTGGGTGACACCCCCAGACAGGACGGCAGCAGCACTAAGCTGCTTAATGGCCCATCAAGGGAACTCAAATGCACAATGAATCCAGTAAAAGAACCCGGGGCTACACATTATGAGTTACCAGGACATGCAGGAACATGCTCATGGACAGGCGCCATGTGCTGTGTGGCTGTGTTTGGGACAAGCAACATGACAAAGGGACATAACAGACAGCTGCACCACCCCCATCTTGTCCTCATTCCTACTTCCTATCTCTGGATCAAGTCATTTACAACCGAAGCTGTGAAACAAAGGACTGAGATCCCTCCAGGTACACAAGAGGAACTCTACAAGCCTGCAAACTCCACAGTTCTACTGAGAATCTGATATATATGGGCTTTAAAGTAATTTGTATGTATCGGATTGCTTTGAGCATTTAACATCTCCCTTCTCAGTTGTTTCTTTCCTTTTATAATGAACCCTTAGTTTTAGTTACTAAAGGATTGTCTGGCAGTGTATTATTTTGGGTAAGATCCAAACTTACATTGATTTGGTACTGTGGCTGACCCTTTGGGGATCAGGAGAACATTTTTGGTAAAGGGAATAGAGTTTTAATAACTTATCTCTTTACTGGACTTGGTTGCTAATTGGGAGCCAGAGACTGAAATGCAATAAAGGGGGTGGTGTGTTTCTTTTTGGGGGCTTCTTGATAGTATGGGGAATCAGGAGCACTGTTTGTGACTGGTTGGGGAATCTAACTGCAGTGCTAGTCACCAGTTTGAGAGAATCTGCTCTCCTTTTTTCAGCCTGCCCTGACCTTGGCATTTTCAGATCGGCTATCCCAGGCATGGGCGGGTCAAAGTAATGAAAAGCAAAAATTTGGAAATTTTCCATAAAACATTTAAAAAAAGAAATAAAACCGCTTTTAATCAAAATATTTCATTTCAATAAAATCAGAATGTTTTGATTTTGACTTGATTTTATTTTATGTGTTTTTTGTATTAAAGATTAGAATATCCAATTAAATACATTTCAGAATGAAAAGTGGTTTTGAAAAAATACCTCAAAACATTCCCCTTTGACCTTATTGAAACACTTTCTACAAATTGGCATTTTTGGTGGAAAAATGTTCCATTGGAAAATATTCACCTAGGATTAGATGGATAGATAGGGCATTCTCATTTGCAATCAAAACAGCTCCCAGCTTTACATCTTCAAACCCCCTGAAAACTCCATAGCTTGGTACAGACCTTTTCATGACACAGAGTATATGGAGCTTGGCAGCCTATGTAATTAAATCTGTTCCTACCTACCAAGTGTTTGCGCCATTATTTTCCCACCATAAATGCTGTGTTAATACATTTGGCTGCTCTATTTTTGTGCGTGCTGACATTTTATTTAAACAGATCTGCCTTGCAGTCATTCTGATACCAAGCAGGTCAGAGGAATAGACACGAGTGGCAATTATATTTTTTAATATTTAAACAGACTTCAGAAAAAGTTATTACTAGCTGGTTATGGCTTCCATAGGAGCTGTAACAGCTAACTCCACCAACAAGGTAGCACGCACTAAATGCTATTGGATGGAGACAAATAACGTTGCCATCACCAAACACAAATCACCACACTTATGGGAGCTCTGTTGATTAAAATGCATATGCGAATATTCCTGCTAAAAGCACAATGCTCCATTTTGTATGCAAAAGGCAGCTGGTAGGTACGCAGGTCATTTGCATCATGGCAAAAATAGGAATTCTTTTAATTCCTGTGTGAAAGCTTGAAATTCATGAGCTTTCGTTATACAAATATGGGCTTTGTGTAGGTACGTACACATTTGAGTCACTGCTCTCACACACTCACATGGGTGGACTCAGCTGCATTGATACACACACACACATATATTTATAAAACCATGGTGACTAGGTATATAAAAATAAATTTTAAAAAAGACTTAAAAATTTCATGAGGTTAATAAACCATGATAAACTATGGCCTTGAAACCTCACGTCCCCTTCTTCTTATCACACATGCATGGCATCATTTTTACAACACCCATCCCTGCAGTTTTTAGGCACTGTATAAATCTTGGTTGCAAAATTTGCAGATGATACAAAACTGCAAAAGATAGTTAAGTCCAAAGCAGACAGTGAAGAGTTACAAATGGACCTCACAAATCTGGGTAACTGGGCAACAAAATAGCAGATGAAATTCAATGTTGATAAATGCAAAGGAATGCACATTGGAAAACATAATCCCAACTAGACATATAAAACGATGGGGTCTAGATTAGCTGTTACCACTGAAGAAAGAGATCTTGGAGTCATTGTGGCTAGTTCTCTGCAAACATCCACTCAACATGCAGGAACACTCAAAAAAGCTAACAGAATGTTGGGAATCATTAGCAAAGGAACAGAAAATAAGACAGAAAATATCATATTGCCTCTTTATAAAACCATAGGACACCCACATCTTCAATAGTCATGTAGATCTGGTCACCCCAACTCAAAAAAGATATACTGGAATTGGAAAAGGTCCAGAAAAGGGCAACTAAAATGATTTGGGGTATGGAAAAGCTTCCATACGAGGACAGATTAATAAGACTGAGACGTTTCAGCTTGGAAAAGAGATATCTAAGGGGGGATATTATAGAGGTCTATAAAATCATGATTGGTGTAGAAAAAGTAAATAAGATAGTATTATTTACTTCTTCTCATAGCTAGGGGTCACCAAATGAAATTAATAGGCAGCACATTTAAAATGAACAAAAGGAAGTATTTCCTCACACGGTGCATAGCCAACCTGTGGAACTCCTTGCCAGAGGACATTGTGAAGGCCAAGACTATAACAGGGTTCCAAAAAGCACTAGATAAGCTGATGTAGGATAGGTCCATTAATGGCTATTAGCCAAGATAGGCAAGGATTGCTGTTTGCCAGATGCTGGTGATTACTTGATGATTACCTGTTCTATTAATTCCCTCTGAAGCACCTGGCATTGGCCACTGTCAAAAGATAGGATACGGGGCTAGATGCACCATAGTTCTAACCCAGTATGGCCGTTGTTATGGGCATGATGGTGGTTGGGGGCAGCTTTCCTATCCACAGTACTGATCTGTCTCAAGGAATGAGGACATCATTAAGCTGGAAAATTGCAGCATCCTTAAAACAGCCCCAGTTCTCAGCAGGTAGGACTAGAACCAGCCTTCTGTGTCTGCCACTTGCAGAGATCAGAGAGATACACTCACTGCTTTTATCGATTCTACACAGCTGAATGTCACCACACCAAGCAGGGACTACACATGCTGGGAAACTGCGTTAATTTCCATGCCTGTGTCTTGCTGCTGTCTCAACTTCAAATTCCCAGGGCTGGGGAAAGGGGAGATGAATGTAATTGCATGGATAACTCTGCTTGAATCAAGACTATGGGCTGGAAAAAATGAGCAATCAAAAACCTCTTGAGAGGGCACTTATAAGGGGGACATAATGAATGTGGGCAGAGTGCATAGGAATGTACATGAACACTAGAGGTTTCTGAGCACAGAATCAAGAGGTGGTTGGGAATAGTTTGATGAAATATATTTTAATTAATTAATGTCAGTGTGAAAACTGAAGCTGTTCGTGAAACAGGTTTAGATTCAATGACTGTCCTGCCAAAAAAATATTAAAAAGAGTTGGAATTGTGAAAACAGCTCATGTCCACGTTTTCTAAATGAAAATTTTTGTTTTCTGCTTCAGAAAGAATTTTTGTTTAGAAATCTAAACTATTGAGACTAAAAACTGGTTTTAAAAGGGTGAAAAAGGTCAAAATCCAAACCCAGTGTTTTATGAACCGGAAATGAATTTGTTGTTGTTTTGGTTCATGAATATTTCCCAGATTTCAACTCTTCAAAATGGAAAATAATCTTGAACTAAAAAATATTCGAAGGGCATGAAAAACTGTTTCCCGACCCAGCTCTAGGAATAAGATCTAGTGGATCAGGTAATTAGCCTCGTAACTAAACCTTTCAGACACTTGCAGACATTCCTCCCTTAGTTACTACACTAAGTAGTCAAGCTGTGTCTATTTTAGGAGACAAGAGTAAACCATTCCTGACCCTTCATCTTTCTGATCACACATCTCTCTAACTTTGTACTCCTCAGGGGCCTGGAACAGAACATTCTCATCTCATACCAGTTTTACACTGGGTATGTCCATTGACTTCACTGAGTTACTCCTGCTTTGTGCTGGAGTACACGAGGAGAGAATTGAGTGTGTAAGGCCTACCAGAAGAGTGCTCTGTGACGTTGTCCGTATATACAGCCCAAAGCTATCTAGGCTTATCTTGGCCTTATTACTGCATGGCAAGCTAATAGCAAATTCACTGTCCATTGTCACCACATTTGTCATTTACTGCATTGCAAGTAACTTCTCTGTGAATGTCTGTGTTGCGGATTTTCAACTCATTCTTTTAGGCTGAATAATAGGAGAAGCTTCCAGCAGTGAGCTTCACTGAACTGTGGAGGACGTTTGTAAGTGAAGGGATGGAAGCATCATTACGGAGTTATCTAGTCAGGGCTGTTCAAAGCTGAGTGCCCACATCTCATTGAAAATCAACTGCCTTAGACCCCTGGGCCAAAGTGTGTCCCGTATCCCCCTCTAGTCAACAGGACATAGAGGATAATAGCTTTCCAATGCTGCCTGTTAACAAAGTCATTCCTTTATCCCAAACAGTAGGTGTCTGTGCTGCAGTGATGGAGCCTCTAGGTCCAAAAACCTGCCAGTAACTCATGGCTGAGATTGTTACACGCACGTAGACCATATGATCTAATTAGCCTCTACTATTTCTACTGTCTATGAACTGATTCATATAGAGTTTAAGGCCAGAAGGTACGATTACATCATATAATGTGACCTTTTGTATGCCACAGGCCATTGAATTTCACCCACTTACCCCTGTACTGAGCCCAGTAACTTGTTTGTCTAAAACAATGTGTGTTTGGCTAAAGCTGATCTTCCTGAAAGGCATCGAGTCTCGATTTGACCACATCTAAAGATGGAAAATCCATCACTTCCCTCAGTAGATTGGCTAATCCAACACCCTCACTGTTAAAAATGTGGGCTGTATTTCTAATTGGAAATGTCCGTACGTCTCTAGTTCTATAGAAATGGAACAAAATCGGAGGGACCGGACAATCTCCACCCAAGGATATTAAAGGAGCGGGCGCGTGAAATTGCGAGCCTGTTAGCGAGAATTTTTAAGCAATCAG
>ML675648.1:2095315-2128641 GCA_007922155.1 Mesoclemmys tuberculata
TATGCTCTGATGTTCCAAGGCTGGAGCCAATCAAACTGATAGCAGTTCAAAGCCTTTGTCAATCACTAAAATGCACTCAGGCTAATGGGGGCAGGGGGAAAGCAGGAGGGACAGCACAAAGCAGCAATAAGCAAAAGGCCTGATTGCCTCCTGGGGAGCAGCAACAAGGAAGTTTGATCAGCAAGTCTGGAAGGGTGAGAACAGGGCTGGATGTCACAGTGGAGGGTAGCCAATAGGAAAAACTTGGCAGTCATCACCACGACGAAGGATCAGGGCCGACTCTCCAAGCAGGTAAGGAGCTTTCCAGAGATGGGCATGGAAGAGGGTCACACAGACAGGCAGCTGGCTTTCCAGCAAGGGAAACTTCCACTCACACGCACTCAATAGACATCCGGGAAAGTCATTGCTGAGGCCAGAGAAAAGGAATTCTGATCCTGGCAGAAAAGTTACGAGAGATTCTAGGTACACAGATATATATATATAAAGCTCTGTGTGTGTGTGGTTAGTATATATGCAGGTTGCCACGTAACTAGAGCTGATCAGAAAATAGATTTGTCCCCCTTCCACATGGCAAATTTTGAAGACAGTGCATTTTTTGGTTTTGTAAGTGAGCACAGATCCACTGACTTCAGTCAAACACTGGCGGAGAATTGGGTCCTTCAAACCCGCCCCCACCTCTTGTCCCGTCCCCTGGGGACATTCATAGCCCTGAGCCGCACCTCCTTTTCTCTGATCCCCTCTCCCCCATACAGTCCTTTTGGCTTTTCTGGGTGAGTGCCAAGAATAGCATGGTGGAACCAGCATGCAGGGCTCATTAACAGATGGGGTTCCGCTGGCGAGAACGTTTGCTAGAACATTGTAATTAACTCGACATGCAGTCAGAGAGCAGCAGCTGGGAGCTGTGATTTACAGTACAACCGGAGGCTGCCAGTACCACTCGGGCAGAGACTCATGCCTCTTCCACTCAACTCAACAAACGGGGCCAGAAGAAAACAAGTCCTGGTTTCAAATTTTTCCCCCTTTGGCTTCTCGCCGGTGCTGAGAAGATTCACATTAATTTAACAAAAGCCAGCGCTCCTCACTTCTATTTAATAGAGTCACAAACTGCCTGGGAGGAAAAGACTATGCTGTAGATGCTCCCCTCCCCACATGTCAAGGACATGGAGAAGATGGGAAACAGAGGTGTCCTATGGGAGAGCTGAATCTGCATTTCGCACTAGGCCCTTGGCCACAAGTGACACCAGAAGACAGCTGCTCAAATTGACACATCTTGCCCCCTTGGCTGCTGGGTTCTCTACTCTCCCAGCCTGTGGTGGTTAAATAGACCTCCCGCACCCTGCACATTCTTATTTTTGGTGCATCCTAACTTTCTCCAGCCCCTCACAAAAGCAAAGGGAAGCTGGTGATGCAGCAATCCAGCTGAGGAGTGCGTGGTCTTATGGTTTAGGGTATCAGACTGAAACTTGGGAGAGCTGAAATGAATACTTGACTGCCACAGACTCCCTGTGTGACCTTGAGCAAGTCACTTAATTTCTGTTTCTGTTCCCCATTTGTAAGAGGAGGACAAGAAGACTCTCACCCTTTGTCTGTTCTGGCTATTTACATTGTAAGGTCTTTGCTTCAGGGACTGTCTCTTACTGTGTTTATGGATGGCGCCTAGAACAATGGGGCCCTGATATCTGTTTGGGCTCCTAGGTGGTATGTTAACAAAAATAATATATAACACAATCCATATGTGTTGCTGTTCACTGTGACTAGTTAGAGCTGATTTGGGGTTTGCAGAAAGAGAGATTCAGGTTTGATATTAGGAAAATCTTTCTACTTCTAAGGACCAGAACAGATTATGTAGGGAGGTTGTGGAACCCCGTCACTGGAGTTTTTAAGATCAGGTTGGACAAACGCTTGTCAGGGATGGTCTAGGTTTACTTGGTCCTGCCTCAGCAAGAGGCTGGACTAAATGACCTCTGGAGGTCTCTTCCAGGATTCTATGATTGTTTTAGGTCCAGAAGGCAACATGCTTCAAGACAATGAGATAGGGTGAATTAAAATCTCCTCTCTTCCAGACTGGAGCCTGAATTTGCTTTCACAAATTGTCAGGCTGGTCCTGGCAGGGTGAAGAGATCCCCATCACTCCAACACGGTAATTGGATGGCATCAGCATTCAAGTCAGAGCAGCATGGTATGCGAGGTGTGTTTGCCCCCACAACAGCACCGTAAGAGTTAGGGACTGTGCATCTCTGAGATCAAAGGAAGATCTCAGACATCAAAAGCAATGAATGTTTTAAACTGAGCATGTTTGAACAAAATGCTTAAGAAAAAGGGTTGGCAATTTCTTTCTCTAAAAAACAAAAACAAAAAAACAATCACACAGTAAAACAGCATAAACCAGAATCTGGATGTCTTTCTATGACTAATCGAGTAGCTCTCCAGAGCTCCCTGTAAAGTAACTGGCACTTCCATGAGTCTATTAATCCAGCAAAGCATTAGAGCACATGCATCATTTTAAGAATATGACTAATTCCACTGAAGTTACACACGTGCTTAAATGTAAATGTTTTGCTGGATCAGGGTCAAATGATTGGAGAAGAGGCTGGGTTTTGAATGCTAAAGCCGAGCCGATTAGTCACGACAAATACATCGATCCAATGGATGCTCACCTTTTTTCTGTTTGGTATTGTTCATAAGCACATCATGAAATGCTCTTATTTATTGGATTTCTTTAGTGGTCTGCAGATCATGCAGTTTTTAAATACTAGAACTGAGTATACAGTTTGCCATTCACACTGTAATTTATATGTCTAGCTATCCTAATTAGCCCCATGTACTGCATATTCAGTTGTGGCAGTCGCCATTCACGTAATTCAGCCAGTCAAGAAACAGGAATGATATCACATGATCTATGCCATTAGCACCACACAAAAACTGTGGATTTTACAGTCAAATATACAATGTGAAATTTGCTTTCAGCAAATACTGGTGCATTCAAGCTGAAAGTGTTGCTGTTCCTTAGAATGCATGTTGTTAAAGATTAAGTTCGCCGATGTTTACAGAAAGTAAATGTAAGAGAATTGTGGATACAAATAAAAATGAAATTTGATTTTAAATGCAAATGGGTATTTGTGCAATATTTTCTCCACTCTTTGCTAATATATACTGAATTCCCTGGGCTTTGACTTGGTAATTGTCCAGGAAGCCAGACTAGGTCTTCATCTGATGTAAATTGGCATAACTCTATTGATTTCATTGACTACAAAGGCTACAGGGGAGCTATGTTGATCTACAACAGCTGAGAATCTGGCCCACTGCATCCTCTTAGATGGTATGCGAGGTGTGTTTGCAGACATACCGAAAGACACTTGACAATCAGAAAAGCATCCTCAGAAATATGAGATGTTTCTCTTTCCAACCTAGATAACTTCACAGTTCAGAGTTTTAAACAGGATTTAGCCAGGGACAGAATGATGAGTGTATTCTTAGAAAATCCATCAGGCGACAGTTAAGTCACTTTCCTGGTTGGCTGCCAAAGGCCACAGAAAAGGAACCTGCAGGAAATGTGATATTAGCTTCCATTAAATGAATTCATGAAATTACATAACTAGAGGTGAGTTTAATGGCCATTAGTTTCTGTATAATCAGAAACTGCACCAGCTAGTTCCATGGTGGTGTAGGTAAGTGGAATTAATCCAAACCAACCAGGCTCTTGGTATCTCCCCATCCCGATTCAATCACTTTGATCTTTGCTGATAGAAGATCAATTAACTGGATTTAAATTGAGGCAAAGCAAACTCCCCCTTTTTTCCTTTACTGGAGGGCTATCAAACTGGACTGGTGTGAAAACAAGTCCCCCAAACTCTGGAAAATACATTGCCCTTTTCAGTGCATAAGCCTGGGGCTTTCTGGTTTCTTGAAAAATTAAAACACGGCAGGTTTTTCAAATTGCAGCTTCCACCCCCACCGTGGATTATTTGGTAAAATGAAAGGAAATTCTCAGCCTCAAAAATATACTCTCCCCATTAATCCTGGAGGGAAAAATAATTGAACTCAGTGAAATGCAACTTCTTCAATCATCTTTGATCTTGTTATTAACACATATTGCTCTGACTTCTGGAATCATCATACTCTACTACTTAGGAATGTGTTTGTAAGCCGACACATATTTTCTGTCTACCTCAGTATTTATATCGCTCACCGACAGAAGTACAAATAATAAATGACAATTATTGTCTCTCTTCTTCAAAAGGGGAATTAAGTGACTTCATATGATCATACAGGAAAGCTGTGGCAGAATAGGGAACTGGACCAAGATCAGCCAAGTTGCAGTCATCATCTTCCTTTGTAATTCTAATGAGTCACCAGTTTAATTATATAAAAAATTTGAAAAGAGTGGTAATCCCTCTACGTACAATTCTCCTTAGACAGCACCTGTTCAGCTGGGTCCTCACAAGACCAGAAATATCTGGACAATTGGACACAGGGCCTCTGGTGGAGCAGAGAATTTAACCCAGGTCTCTCAAACCGGTGCTCCAATCCCCAGACTACCCTTCCTTTCCAAGTAAGAACTAGGAACCACAGTTTTATAGGATTCAGAAAACCAAATCCATGCCCTGACTCTCCACCCTAGTGCTCTGGTGTAACTCCGTTGAAGCAAGACCCTCAGTGCTTTGCTATTTGTACCTATTCTTTAAGGGTCAGTGTGTGACTTTAATCATGGCTTTGAACAAGGGGTTTTGTGCAAGCCGCAGCATCCCAGGAGAAGCCCTGTCAGGCGTCATGATTTGGAGACACCACCTGAGTCTCGATTCTATCTAACAGGACAGCAGATCAATGCCGGCCTCCCCCCGCAATTAATGAGTGCAGCTCACACCAGCGCAGCTACAGGGTGTGGAGACCAGGTTCCCCCCAACTTGCCAACCCTCTCCATCAATTTCCCTCCCCTGCCACACACACTCCTGGGAGGGAGTTAAAGACAGAGACCTCGTCACGCAGGGGCACCAGGCCCTGAGGTCCAGTCAGTCTACACAGCAACCTCAGGAGGTTTTCACGTGACGTGCAGGTACATAGCCCAAGTCACAAGCCCCCCCTTGTGACTGTCATTTGTGGCAGGGGTTTAGGGGGGTTTTGCACTGGCCGGGAGCGTTTGTCCTCCACTCCCTTTTCGGTGAAGCTAGCGCTCCTGAGAGGATTCCTCTGATTTCCTTCCTCTTTAGGTTGTGACAATTTTGATATCTTGCCCGGGGCCAAAGCCAGAAGGAAAGCTTTTCTCCTCCACTTCACATTTCCTCTGTCATTGGTTTGTCAGTGAGTCGCAAGCTTGGAACCACAAAGCTGTGGTTGCCGGGAAGGCACATGGTTAGCCATAATGTGGAGACAAAGAGAGGGCCTCGTGAATTTCAGTCGCTAAACGAGACGGATATTATATTGCCACCAAACATTTATTACCTTCCATACAAATGTAGTAATTCAACATCCTTTGGCTTTTTTCCTAAGCGCTGAAGTGTCACTTCCAACTCCAGTAAGTGCATTCTGCCTCCTTACGTCCTTTGGCATTTCAGCCGCAGACATCATTCTTCACTGTCTGTTCTAAGCCGCTTCCTGCTGCTGCAGTGCGCTGACAAACAGCCGTCACATTCCACGCCAAAAGATGCCCGTATGCCAGTGAAGTTAGCCCCATATATCGAGGCCCTGACCATGCAAGTAATTCTTTCCCACGTAAGTCCTCCCAGCTTGCTGTCTGCAAGTCGCAGGGCCAGAGCCTGTTGTGTCATTGGCTCGTTAGCCAACGTACAGATCCACACAGGTCTGCTGAGGTCGGAGTAACCATTTACTAAACTTCCTATAAATGACAAGGCTGTAATCTCTACATCAGTACGTAAGGCGTTTTGATCGTTTGGGGTCCTTGGGAGAAAGGCACAAGAGAAGTATTGGCTATTATTGCCATGATCTGCTCCCCCTTTCCCCTGCTCAGTATCTTTGCCTTCAGCTATAGTTGTTGACCTACAGATGTGGTCATCACAGGCAGTTCTTTTCAGAAATCTGACCCTTCCTAGCTCCTTTGGACTGCACTTCACTCCCACCTCTTTACTGGATCAAAACTTCTGAAAGCAAGTTGAAGAAGTCCAGCCAAAATACTGTAACTGTGGCTAAGTCCTTCATACTGATGCTAAAATTCACCACATGTAAACACTTCCCACGGATAAGAAGTGCTCAGTGAAATAGAAATACCAGTGTAATTCCATAACACTGGGTTCACTTAACAGATTAATTTCCTTTCATGGGCAACCACCATCAGTGCTATGGGAATTATGCATGTTCAACCAGGGGGAAGGTAATGCTAGAATGAGTGGATTCGAGCAGGAAGGTATTCATGATTATTAACTATATTTCTCTTATATTTATATTACTGTTATATGTATTTACGCCATGGACTGAGACACGCAGAATAAATTATTTTAAACATCAGGAATGTTTAGAGAAGAACTGTTTTCTCAGATCTTTTGGAACTGGCGATTCTGTTCTTCACAAGCTACTCCCTGTCCTTTTATTGGACATATCCCATCAAGGTGGCTGTAAATTAAGTCAATGCTTAATAACAAGGCAGACAATAAAGCATGAGGATGCAAAATTGCCAGTAAGCAGCCTCACAGGATGTCTTCAAAGTCCAGATCCTGCATCTTTGTCATCTTATTTATTAGAATTCTTTAATTTACTCCACTTATCAAGCTTGAAATGTCAGCGTTAGAACCACTCGGATAAATCAAATGCCTGATGCAGTCACACTGAGCTGGAATGAAAAAAGCATCTTTCCTAGTTTGACGACATCAATGGGGTTTAGTGCTCAAGCCAGGGAGCTATAGCTGACATTATACACAATGTAGTTTCAGAGGAAGAGTTCAGCACTACAAGCTCTCAATTTACAGCATAGTCCTGAGTACTACAGAAAAAAGCAATTAATTAGTGTCATGCCTGTTTGCTAATGGAGTGCAGGGGAAAGGACTCTGCCCTTTGTCATCCAGGACTGGAGCACTCTCCATACAGCAAGCCCAATGGAACTGGAAACAGTCTGTTGCAATAGCTCTTAATATAGTTATCTGACTGTAATACAGTAGTGCCAAGCAGAACCAGTTGAGACTGAGGCCCCATTGAGCTAGACACATAGCAAGAGAGAGCCTCTGCCCTAAAGAGCTTACAGTCTAAAAGGATAAGAAAGATAAAAGGTTGGAGGAGAAAACAGAGGGAAAGGCCCAGATCCACAAAGGTATTTCTACCGCCTATTGGAATCAAATGGGATTCAGAGCACATATTGAACCTATATCCCCCACATGCCATGAGTATTCAAACTACCAGGCTATTAGCACCCCCACACACACACTGCACCCTAGATTTTTAGAAATATTCCCAGTGAAATTTTCATCACAATCAATACATTGCCACATAACATTTTGGCTTAGGCAGAAAGTTTGATCCAGATTTGTTGATCAACTCTGTCCCGTAAGACCTTTTGCAAGAACACACGTGTTAGCCCTGGACAAATCTGAAATAAATCACAAGGTCGAACCTTGTTTGAAGCTGAGATCCAGAAGGAAGTAGAGTCAAGAATGATCGAGCCAGGAACGGCTTGAAGGGCTATGTTCAGATCTCCTATAATGGCAGAAGGAGTTAAGGATGAATAGTTGTGGGTGGGAAATGGGAAATCTTCAAGGGTTGGAAGATCATGGAGAAAGGGGAGACAGTTAATGTAAATAATTGTTTTCATTTAAATTCCCCAGTGATAAATGCCTTCAAAATAACTAAGATAGTCTGAGGCCTAAGCAATATTGTTTTGCAAAGTTATTGCATGTAAAGTTTTCTTATCTCAGTGTTTCTGTCTGAAATGCTACAATTCCCCACAGCAGTTCCTAGGAGCTCAAGATGGTATTTACATTCATTTCCACCTCCAGCTATCAGAAGCCTTCTGGGACCTTGCATAAAACAAGATAGAATTAAACTCTGAAACAACAAAACATCTGCAGATCAGTGTGTTCAGCCAGGAGAAAGGAAAACAACCTCCTGGGCATGAGCGACAGATCAACAAGGAGACCAGTGATGGCAAATGCTACTCAAAGTTACCAACAATGTTCCACACAGTGGACCAAATTCTGGTATCGTTTATGTCCATGTAAATCCAAAGCGACTCTAATGAATTAATTGGTGTTAATCCGTATTGTTTTACATACAGTTGACAGCAGAATTGGGCACAGAGGTCAAGAGAGAGAGAGTAGGCCTAAGGACTAGAAATTTCTGAGTTCTAGTGTCTAATCTAGCACAAACTTCCTTTTGTGCTACCTAGGACAACTCCCTTCCCTTCTTGGTGTCTCAGTTACCCCATTTTTAAAATGGGCGATGATAAAACCGACCTTAAGCCCTTCACAGGGTGGTTTAATCTTGTGAACTTCAGTAAAGTTTTTTGAAGGTAAGTGCTAAGTATAATTATGAGATATTATTTGACCTACACTGCTTCCGATCACCAGAAGTCAGTCTCTTTCAAAACACTCCTCTCCCTCCGTATAGCAATATTGTCATTACCTTAAAACAGGGGCTAAGCAACAAAGTGGTAGTTCCACAAGAGAATAACAGCCTACTATTGCTAACAACTAATGGAGTTTCTCCCTTTAACTCAGGAACTAGAGATCTGTGTTGAGGAGTTGTGTTCAAACCCTGCTGGTCACCCATTAAATTGATAATTGCAGTTAGTGAAATCTTGGCAGTTTTGCCTTTGCAAGAAGACAACATCACGGTGTTATTCCCTAGTTAAAGATAGGGAAATGTCATAGTAGCCTTAAGTATTTTGAAAGGCGCTCGTAAAGATTTTAATGGTGACCACTATTGCCCAGATGCATCCCACAGTTGCAAAACTGCAATTTTATTTTGTCAGGTTTCTTTGTTTTGTTTTGGTTTTAATTCATTTTTTTCATCTTAGAAAAACTCCCTTTTGCGTTTCAGTTTGGAAATTATAACCAGCCATTTCAAAACTTTTTCTCTCCCCCAACTTTTTTTCAAGTCATGAAATTCATCAGAACTGATCCTTTCTTGCAAACAATTTTTGTTGTGATAAATCAGCCTTTTTTCAGAAAAACAAGTCTTCCAATGCCCCACCATCTGTAGCCACGAGGTTTCAAAGCATGGCACTTTCTTACATGTGCAAATGACACATAAGAGCACATTCATGGTATTTTCTGATAGAGGAACACCTGCCATCTCCTGAGTAGCTGAGAGCCCACAGAGATATTCATGCCGAGGCATATGTCTCCAGCCAGCCACTATCAGTGATGCCCACATAAAGCATCATGTGTCTGAAAATCTGCGGTGATCAGACACCCCTTCATTCCTCATATATCTGGGTCAGACCCAGGAAGAAGATAATGACTTAAGTGGCAATATCTAAGAAGAGTTGTGTGTGGTTTGAAGCTTGTCTCTCTCACCAAGAAAATCTTATTCACCCACCTTGCCTCTCTAATATTCTGGTACTGATACAGTTACAAGCACACCGCATGCTGGCATAGTTAGCATTTAGGATGCAATGCGTATAGATAGATACATTTTTAACATGGATTGTTCCTTAATTTTTCTGGCTAAATGTATAGGTGGTTAAATGTCCCTGAATAGCAGCCTAAAGCACCTCTATTCACCACAGAACAGGGTTAGCGGCTGAGCAAGCATCTTCCGAACGCTCACCCAGCCAGCCTCAATAATACAACTTCTTGGGAAGAGGAGAGGTCAGTCTCCATGTTCTGATGTTTGTTGGGATGTAGATGCCTGGCCCAAGGGGCTTGGACTGAGACAACAAACTCATTTCACCCGAGGCCACCCAAGCAAGCACCACGTAGGGAAGAAACACGTTTGCACAAGAACTCCAATGCTGATGATGTTCAGGTATATTTTTGACTGTTGACAGAAGAACCAGGAAATAAAGGATCGAAGATCCAGTCTTTGGATATATTTCTAATTACTTCCTTAATAAGCTCTTAAGAGTTCTTCGATAAGTACCTTTTCTCCCAATCCTGGGGAATGCAGAATTTGGATGCTGTTAATATCTTGCAAGGACTTGATGGAGCTTCTTAAAACCACGGGCTTATTTTTTTCTTCCTGCACTCACAGCAGGTAATTAGTGGTAATTATACTGGGAGGGGCTTCCCTGTCATCAGAATCACCCTCTTAATGAGGACTCGTTAAGTGATTAGTTTGCTTCCTATCTCACCCTCTTGCACCATCCTTGTCTTGCAGAGTAGCGGAAGGGAAAAACAAAGAAATGCAGCAATTCTTGGTAGACAGCATGCGAATCCATCGCCAGAATCTCTAGAGACGGTCACACCATGAAACGAAATTAACCTGAAGAACCTGGGATGTTTGGGTATGCAGTGCCTCTTGCTCTTGGGATTCACAGACAGGGAACGGCGGGGCTGGGAGTTAATAGAAATGTAGACACCTTGGACTGGAAGGGATCTCCAGTCTCCCCTATTCCAGCCCTCCACACTAAAGCAGGACCAAACATACCTACACCGTCCCTGACAGATGTTTGCCAGATCTGTTCTTACAAACCTCCAATGACCGGGATTTCCTTGGAAGCCCACTTCAGATCTTAGCTACCTTTAGAGTTAGAAAGATTTTCCTAGTCTCTAACCTAAATCTCCCTTGCATATCTGCTACTATCTCTTTGACAGTAAATTATCAAGTATTTCTACATACGTATTTGGGAAGGAAAATGAATCTTCAGTCTTCAGGATACAAGTCAGCTGCTAACTGATGTGGGGGAGGTAGGGAGAAGCTTCCCCTGGGGGAAGGATATCCCCTAAGTAGAGGGTTTTTGCACTTTCCTCTCAAGCAGTTGGTGCAGGCCACTGTCAGAGCCAAATACCGCATGGATGAACCATGGGTCTGATTCAGTCTGGCAATTATGTTCCTGAGGCACTGGCACGAGGTATTTTACTAGAAGAGGCTCAGCCAATGAGTTATCTCCGCATAAGCCAAACGAAAAGTTATCAAGCACAGCATCCGTCAGCCACGTTCATTTTCAGTCCTGTCCTGGCACCTCAAATTATCGCAGCTACAAACCAATGGACAGACTATGTGGGGTGAGCAGGCAGCCATAAAAATGGCTACGCTTAAGAATTAGATTCAGGCAGTGCTCAATTTGTAATGAAGGGGGGGGCAGGGCTCAAGCAATTGGGTCTGGGGCTCGAACATTTTTTTTCATTTCATAATTGACACAGCAAGGCCAGAGGAGCCAGGGCTTTGAACGGCCTAACCCAGCCCTGGCAAGCCCCAGCACAAATGAAACACTAGATTCAGGCCTTAAGTGTTTCAGGTCCAATAGAAATGGTGTCCCTCTCTACCAAGGTCCCTGTGGCAGCCCTAGAGGAAGACACCCATGTGAATGGACGTAAAGCAAGCCCAGAGGAGTGTTTTTCTGGATATTCTGGGGGGCAGCAGGGGATGAGCTGCTTTAAATTGTGGTTCTTTCATCCATACTAAGAATTAAATAACGGTATGTTACTTTTATGGTTATTATGAAGAGGCCCACTGTATCTCTATACTCAACATTGAGTTGTATGCTTAAAGCTGGGTTCCAGTTTCTTTGTTATGCACAAAAACTAGAGTGTATCTTCCCAGAAAAGTACCGTACTTTTACAGAAAGAAAAGAGAGCCTGATACAGAACCCACTAACTCCTTGTGAGTCTTTCCACTGATTTTGTTAGTCATTGGTTCAAGATCCAAAGTGTTTTCACAATCAGAATGAGGAAACCTGAGAGCTTTCCCACTTTATTGCTGCCGTGGAAAGAAGGTATTCGTCTGAATGCTGCAATATTGTGCCCAGCCCTGTTCCAACACCAAAACCCATTTATTTAATGACAGTTCCCGAGTCTTCCCTCTCCAGCATTTGGTCGGGGTGACAGCAGAAAAGCATTCTGCAAAGACTCTAATGCGGTTGAATCATCTTATTGTCTGACCTGCTGAATTATGGCTTCACACTTCAACAAATCCAATTAGAGTTAATTACAGTGCTGGTTTAATGGGTTGACTTTTCCACCATTGTCTACTCCCTGCAAGCGAATGGAGACACACTGCGACAGTTCTAATGAAAGTCCATACTTCAGAATGTTAGCGGCGTCCCTAAGAACGAGGTTCCCATCTAATTAGATTACTTGACACCGTCTATCATTGCTCATCTATGTCTCATTATCTGCACTTGATTCTGCAACACTAATGACTGTGTATTGCTATGTATGAGCAAAATTTAGCATGGAGGAGGAGAATTCAGGGGCCAGGTAACGGGAAAGGCAGCCCTCCCTCTTCAGGCCATACATTCAAATAATAATTCCACTTAATAACTGTTAGCAGTGAAAGCAATTTTCACGCATCTATGTTATTTATCTGGCCTGCATCACCGTACATCTGAGCACCTCACAGTCTGAACGGTGTTTATCCTGACGACACCCCTGAGAGGTCAGGCCGGGCTACCAGGCCTATTTTACAGATGAGAACAGAGACACAGGGAGACTAAGGCCTGGATACACAAAAGACATTAGACACCTACGTCCTAGTTTCAGCACCACTGCGATCCACAAGACACCCACTGAACCTAAGTCTTTGCAGTAAAAGGTCCCTCAGCCTCCCTCTGTTTCTGCCTCATGCACACTGCTGCCTCCCTCTAGGCATCCAAGCGCCTTCCTCCTCCCTAAGCCCCAGAGCCATTCATGAGCTGGGGCAAAGACAGGCATTCGACCACTTACATTGCATGCAGGACCCAACCCAGCAGATATGCTCAGAAAGCGCCTACCAGATTGGGCCCTTCCAGAGAGTTCACAGAAGGGCTGTGGTGCACGAAGAGGGCCTCCCTCCAACTTTTATCCCCATGGTTCAGGTTCTTGCCTTGGATGTGGGAAACCCCTGGTTCAAGTCCCTCCTCCACTCGAGGGATCTGCCGTTTCTCAGGAGAACGCTCTAGCTATTGGGTAATCGGGTACGTGGGGCTGTCAGTCTCTGCTATTGAAGCTATCCCATGGTGGCTAAATATTTAAAGAGTCACTGGGGTCAGGCAATCATGAGAATGATTCTATAGCCACTGGCTAGAGCTCCCAAACAGTGGGAGACCCATGAGCCAGCCCCCCTGCTGCCATGACCGTTCATTGGACTTGTTGCTGGGACGCAAGACAAACAGACCCGCTGGCTGCTTGAGTCCCAGATGGAGGAACACCGTCCGTGCTGTACCCCACTGCCTATCTCCAGGCTCAGATCGAACACTCTTGGGATGGATTCCTGACTGCACAACCAACGGCCTCTCCGATTTCACTCTTTGCCAGAGTTTCTCTCCCCCCCGCCTACCCCCACATGTGAAGTAATTGGCCTCAAAGAACAAGCACAACCCCTGCTAGTCAAACTGAAATCAATGTGCACTTAGCAGCAGCAGCCATTCAACGATCAACAACTCCATTACAGCAGCCCAAGACACAGTGATGGGACGTGGGATAGGGCGGTTGGAGGGAGAGAGAGTCAGAGACAACAGCAGGGGATGGATTAATTTTTCAGAGGCTCGTCTTTCTGTCAGATTGAACAAACAACCCCAAAAGATTATATACGGAGAGAAATATCCAAATATAGGTGGGGTGGGAGGGAATTATTCAGCAGAAACGTGGCTTTTACTGATTAAACCCCAGCAGCGTGGCAGGGACTCCTCTTAGAAAGACGATCTTGTATCATACTGATCACGAGCAAACTAAGCCAGTTAAGCAGCACAATGGGTTTTGAATAGTGTGGCAGAATGAAAATAAAGGAGCCAGCTTCCCTCCAAGATGGGAGGTGATTTTCCTGTGAAACTAGTGGTTCATGCTGAAGTGTTTACAGTGATTATTGCTTATTTATTTCACAGTAGTGGCCACAAACCCAAGATGAGATTGGGCCCCGTTGTGCAGCTTAGATTTTATCGCACCACAAGGACTCCCCAGAATTCATTGCTTCATTTCTACTAGACCTTCACGCTACTAAAGCCAAGCAATACAAACACAGCCATCTCTGGAGAACGGATGGCAGCAGGGAAATCATTTCCACAGCAAAAAGACATGTTCGCAGGTGGCAACTGACAACAGCATTTCCCCCTCGCTCTAGGTTTTGGATCCTTGCCTGAGAATGTCCGTTCCAGCAGGTGGGTCTTTGCAAAGCCAGCCCTCATTGTTTCCCAAAGCTTTGCTGCCAGCTCCTAAAGACAGGGTTTGCTAGTTTGTTGGCTCAATTAAAAGCAACATGTTATCAAATTTGTCTGCTGATTTAGTCTAAATTGCATGTGGGATTCACACTGCAGAATGTCTGCGTGTGTAATTAACAGACAAAAATCCTTCTCTTTTTAAAACATAAGTGTTCTGATTGCCACAGCAATAGGTTTAATAGATTAGCTGGTTCAACTGTCAATTAATGCATATTGACAGCCAAATGGGAAGCTAATCGGCAAACACTACTCTGTCTGCTTAGATATTTATTTTGAAGTGATTTCGTTCCTTACACGCCAGGCTTTTTCTATGAAACGATAGGTGCTGAAGCTGAAATGTTTCGTGGCGATGCACTGGTTTCTATGAAGATTTTGTTGGGGAACGAGAGCAGGGGAGAGGTTATGGCACGGGTGGTTAGGTCATTGGTCTGAGCTGTAGGAGACCAGGGCTAGCCTGGCTTCTGGCCAAATCCTTACAAGTTCTAACCTAAATATTCCAGCCTACTGCACTGACCTTTACTAGCTTTTGTTTAAGAGGGACGAGAGACTTTCTTAAAGATTGGAAGCTGGGGCACGTCACAGCAGGCAAGCCATGTGTGCAGAGAGGATAGTCGGCTCCTGAACTTTGCAGAGGCTCCCCCCCGAGACCCGAAAGCACACATTAGTGAACATCCATCTTCTGTAACCCCTTCATGCATGCATGGAGAAGGCGCAGTCCTGAGCGAACGCGGCTGCTTCTACACCACTGCTCCCTTCGGAGGAAAGAATCAGCCATGAGGAAAGAGGTGAGGAGGTTTCCTGAGCTCCGTTGCCCAAAGACATTCAAACCATGCATCCTCCCATCGTGTCCACCACTCCAGGAGCGGGGAACGCTGGATGGCTCCAGCCACAGAGGAAGGAGCCGAAGGAAAAAGACTAGCTGAATTCTTGTCTACCCCATCCTTTCTGGGCACAGACAAAGCATTCACTTGAATCCCTAGAATTCATTCCTTTCCCCTCTCCTAAATACAAATGCAGGTACTAGCTAGATGCTGGGACTGCCTCAGGTGCCAAGAGAAGAAATCTGCATCTTAGCCTTCCTAAGAAGCATTTATACACTGCATGGGGAAAGAGGGGTACAGGAAGTTCCCCGATGGTGCCTCAGAACACAGAATCCCAAAGCTTACGGCAGCCTGGGACCTCACTCCAAAGCTGGTCTCCTCAGACCCTAGGGCCATTTACTCCCTTGCCTCCACGGAGTAGGAGCCCACTCAGATTCCCGCCGGCCCTTTGTGGAGTTCTGATCCCCTCCCTTCCTAATGAAGGAGGCACTCAGACAGGCAACGCTTCCATTTGCTCCATTCCCCCAACCGGGAGGGCCACTGGTCAGCTTTTCTCTTAGGCCCTATCATTTGAGCGGGTCAATTTGTGGGACCCCACCAGTTCAAATGCTCATTGGCCTAGCATTCAGGTCTACCCGTCACGGCAAGGGGCAGTCCCCAGGGAGGGCATCATTCTATAGACCCTTACATCTCAGAACTCAGGCCCCCTGTGCCCTTAGGGTAAAATTTTGCATCCTCAGATACACAGAGAAGAGCCTGACTCTGAAATTGTTCTCCCCTGATATGCAACCTTCTTTCTAAATGGGAGAGTCCATTCTGGTGACTGCGCTGGTTAGCCCTGGACAAAACATGAACCTGAGTTAAAACTGGATGGCTATTTAGTGTATGCATTATCTGAGAACAGAATTTTGCCTTTAAATTGACTGATAGCTATCAGTGTCCCTACAGCCCATTTGAGTTCTCTCTCTGGCCTCCCTGCTGAGAAATTATGGCATTGGACACGGTTTACACCTCTCATTGGCAAGAACCAACGGACAGAAACCTCTCAGCAGCGAGTTTTTGCTTGTTGTGTTCTAGGAAACACTTCTTCCTTGGTTTGGCGGCTGGTATTAACTACTCTAAATTACAGTGGCCATTTAGTCATTTTCTATCTACCCATATCAGCCCCACAATGGCAGCCTTGTCCCAAATAAAGAACCTCCTGTGGAAAATCCACAGGAGGTTACATTTCCCTCCATTTGAATGAGCACAGTTTGTTGGTCAGTGAAGTGGAAAAAAGCCCTAGTTAGTCCACTGACTACATAGAATTGCGGAGCGCGTGCTGCACTTTGTTGCCACCATGCTGGGAAATTTGCAGTAAATACACTGGCAAGCATCTTCCAGCAGTCCCTGCCCAAATTAAACAACAGGTCTCAGGGAGTCTCAGAGCAACAGTCTGGGTCGGCATCTGAACTGTAGTCCAGACTCCAGAGAAGTCTACACAAGCTGATTGTTAAGGGAAAGCTTCCGTTTGTTCTTGAAAGCTTCAGAGACAGAAATAAACCCTCAGCATCAGCCAAATGGACAGCCCAGGTCTTCAGCAGCAGCCAGAGCACATTGCAGATGTCCAGGTGCACTTGGGGAGTGGATTCATCAGTAGCATGAAAGACCAAGCAGAGCTATAATTAAGACTGTTTTTTCCATTGAAAGAGCCTCTTTTCAGTTTTTAAATATGCATACAGGCATCGTAAGCGGCTTTTATCTCCTCAATGATGAAACAGTCTGGGGTAGAGGGAGGGCAGAGGAATAGGTTTCATGTCCTTCGCTTTGAATTCCTCCTGCTCAGAGCTCCTCCTATTTCCCAGCAGGTATTTTGCATTTCACAGTCTGTTTGCACGATGCAGCCTGGGTGTTCAGGGACCATCATTTTTTCAAAAGGGCATGGTAACGACAAGAAGGCATGTCCCATTTAGAAGAGTTCAAAGGTATAATCCTTGTGACCAATTTTGTTTTTAATCAGAAGTGTAATTAAAAACTATTTTTTCATGTGTCCTCCAAAGCCTTTGAAGATGAGTTTAAAAACAAGCATGCTGGAGAGGGCTAGGTTTCACAAGTGAACTGGAAACACAGATCTAGCCAAGCAAATGCCATCTTGAGCAATCAAATTACATTTGTGTTCCAAGGTTAAGTTATATGGGTCTGTGCTCCAGTCCACAGAGAAATAGCTTTTAGGGCTGTTTTTGAGTGTTTGCTTTTTACATCTGTTGAGAATAATCCCACCAAGTGACTGCAAATGAGAGAAATAAAAGGAAGGTTTGCATGCAGCAGCTGGAGCATAGAACTAGGCATCTGGAGTCTTGGATCCGCGCCTGACTCAGCCAATGACTGCACAGTTGAAAGCAGGCCACAACCTCATTGCACTCCAGTTTACCCATCTGTAAAACGGGGATAATTATACCTTGATCGCAACGATCCCTTCTGGCCAGGGAATCTATGAACAGACAGTGTATATGGTGAAGGGAGTAATTCCCACCCCACTTCTGGGAGATTAAAATAGGAGGTGATAATATGTGTTAAAGAGAGGAAAGCAGATGCCACAGAGATTAAGGCCATTTTCAGACATGCATTGTCTACTGAGGACCACTGCACCAGCCTGAGAGACCGCACTTGATGGTATCAAAACAGGAATTGTGTAGGAAAGCTCCCAGATGTGGCTCAGTCCGTCAAATCCACTTTTAAGAGCTGCCCTTGGTTCCGAGTCCCTCCATTGTGCGTGCTCACTTTGATACAATTTGGATCAGCTGTGATCAGAGATGCCAGTCAGCTGCAGCGCCAGCTGAAAGCCAATGGCAGCTCCAGGCACTCAGCACCTTGGAAAATGATCGGAAGTTGAGTGAGGCGTTTCTACGCTGCTTTTGAGAAGTTGGCTGCGCGTCACTTACACGAGGTCAGACTCTGAATCAGAAATGGAGAAGGGCTCGGAGTTCCTGGCTCTCAAGCATCTGCTCGCACACCAGACTCAGAATACGAGCAACGACGCTGCTAACGCTCACCTACCTTCTTCAGAGGCTTAGTTAATGACTGTTGGGGGAATACTTGGAGGAAAGGGAAAGAACCATTGGCATAGAACTACAGTGTAACTCTCCGGAGGGGTGTTTTAGCCAGATGTCTTCACCGATGTCCTTTTCCCTGTTGTCCATTTGGTTTGGCATCTACAACCAGGAGGCTTCTAATAAGGGCTTGATCCTGCACTTGGTACACACCCAGTAGCGCTTGTCATCTGTGGGTGTTTAAGAACAATCATCCGTTCTCTTTCTAGACAGCAGAGCCTTGCTAAATCAAAGCGAATTCTGACCTGCACTTCCACAACAGGTCCGGTTTCCATGAGCCGATCACGTTGTCCTTCTCCCGGACTGTTGGTGCCCAACCTGTTCTGAACCTTTTCGTAGATGGGAGAGATGCTCCAATGGGAGCAATTGCACAGCCAGGATAATTAGCAGTTGCATGGAAACTGTGACTCACTGAACAGGTGAATGCTTTAATGGCAAGGCCTTGGAGAAGCTTCCCAGTTAAAAGGAACTTGCACTGACCTCAGGCAAAATACACAAAAGGGCCACTTTTAACATCTCTGCATGTTATTTCTGCTATTTAGCCAAGGAAGGAGCTACACCCACCTCACACTGATGTCTTCAGCATGAGGAAGAGAAACACGCCCCTTCCATAAGACACAATGCAAGGAGAAGTTAGAGCAAAAGGCCACACAATTTATTACTGTTGTGGCACAGGGACAAGAGACCCGGCCACGTGCATGTTTCAGGTGCTTCCCTGCTCTGACAACCTCAAGTCCTTGGTCTGTGTTCTCCTCTCACACATGCAAATCCCGAGAGACTCCATAAGCCAATGGAATGGATTCGGCCATCGCAAATGCACCGTTTTGACTTCAGATGGGGAACGTGCAAAAGGGAGCAAAAGCTCTTAGGGAAACAACTTCAGCAGTGAATAAAGGCAAGAAAATGAAGGAGAATCATTGGGGGGGGATCAGAACTATTTCTAAACAATGTTCAATTAAAGTTTTGAAGGGGTCATCAGCTACCCTTTCAGTGAAGCTGACAGATCTAAGTTGACATGCACAGAAAATCTGCAATCAGGGATCCAAGATTCTCATGCAAGTTTGTTCTCTCCCCTCTCCCACACGCCTGGGAAAAAACCAAAGACAAGCTGTGCCCTCAATTTGATTAAAGCTAGGGTCTCCACCCAAGGAAAATGTTGGTGATCGTTTCTTTGTCTGTAACTGTTTTAGACAACACATGTACATGAAGCCAACGAGGCAAAACTTGGAGTCTTCTAGTCAAGAGAAAAAACCCACAGAGAATTAAATGGAAACAACCCAATTTACTCCTTGACAGGCAGAGATATTCAGAACATTCAACTAATTATAAGGTGAGGAAAACTGTCAATATAAAACCAGTGTCAAAGGCAGATGGAAACTGCTGGTGTCATTTTTTCTGTACAGAGCTACAAGGCTCAGAAATGTCAAGTCAAAATTTCATTTCGAAATACAATTTCCAGTTATTTTATCTGGTGACAAGCACTTTTGTTCATCACAGGTTTCTGATGAGACAAACAGGTTTCTTTTATAAAATAGTTCCTTTGGATACTTACTTACTTTCTTCTTCACCACAGGAGTAAGATCAGACTACCAATGTCACACTACCACACTGTTTTAAAGGGAGACTTTTGAACATTTAAATATTAGGAGGAAATAATGGTTGAATACAGGATAGAGTTGTCCCAGCCAACACACATCCTCTCCCTCCATTCTCTATTCTATTTACAATCTGATACCATGGCCATCACAACGGTATCTGAGGCCTTGTGTGCACTAGAAAGATGTGTTGACGCAAGTTAAGGCGATAATCAAAAAGCACTGTAATTACAATGCACGTGCCTGTCCACAGAGCACTCATTGTGTCATCAAAGCGGGTCACAGTTGGTGCTTTAGCATCGACAGTGAGAGCAGTACACCGGGGACTGCTATCCCACTGTGTAACTTGCCACCTTGTGCCACTAGAAGTCGTGGGAAGGCGGAA
Source organism: Mesoclemmys tuberculata (assembly GCA_007922155.1). Classification (NCBI taxonomy): domain Eukaryota; kingdom Metazoa; phylum Chordata; order Testudines; family Chelidae; genus Mesoclemmys; species Mesoclemmys tuberculata. The sequence continues at coordinate 2,115,442 of ML675648.1, forward strand.
AGAATCACAGTGCATCATAGATGTGGGCTCAACATCCCATGATGCAGTGATCCCCATCCCATCATTCCATGGGTTTCATTGTTGACCTGTGAAACGCAAGGCATACGATTTTGCTTTGGTCTAATGCTTTGTGCTTTTCCCCATTGCCAGTTAATAAAGAGGAACTGTTTAGACTTCCGCAATTCATGACTTACCTTTGTGTCTCTACGTCGGCTGAGCTGCAAGTAACCCGCAAAGGGCTCCTCTCACTCAGTAGAAGATACACACGTGCAATACATTTAGAAAGCAATGACCAGCCTGTGTTTTCAGGCAGGCTTTGTAGGTTTCAAATGATAGATTATGAACAAACAAGGCATGTAGTGCTGGGAATTCAGCTGTTATGTATGGAAAGCTTGTGAGCCACTGTTTTCATCTCCCTTTACAAGTCACATGCAGCAAGTGGCGATATATGCAAAAGCAATGGCACTTCAACAAAAGCGTGCTGTAAATAACGTCTCTGAAATCTGGTGTGCTCAGCAGCGCTCTGCTCCGATAGGCAAACACACTCAAGGAGCTCTCATCGACAAGTTGTCCAGGAGAGAGAGATAACAGGTAGCTAGGCTCAAATTTGAGAAGAGACGGGCCCTCATCATCATCGATGGTATCAGAAGAAAAAAATTTCCCACCTGAAAATAGTTTATTGATTTGCAAAGTGTCTCATATGTGCTAGTATTTTTAAAAAGCTTATAGAAAATAGCTCTTCTGCACCACACAACTTGTGGGTCACATCCTCGGCTGGTGTAAATCATCCTAGCTCCTCTGAAGCCAACGGATCTGTTGATGATCAGGCCCCATATGTGCAATTACCACCTACGCTACGAGAAACTGAGAGGCAGAGCCTCAGCAGGTTTTCATCAGCATAACAACTGATTTCTACTGTAGCTACACTGATTACACCAGCTGAGGAACTGGCCCCATAGCTAGTCAGGGTGGATTGATATTGCGACCATGAATCTGAGCCTGAAAAGTTACCATAAACAATGGCACGTTGCCATTTTAAGTTTGTTTCTAATTCCTCTCTTTGCCCCTCGTTTAGTTATTTCAGAGAGAGAGCACAGAACTTGAGAGCCTTGGGCAAGTCCAGTTAGGAAAGGGCTGTAATACATTTCTTTCCGGGATCTAATTCCCTGTTACAGTGTCATAGGCTAGAATATCATTCAATAGAAACTGAGTAACCAATAGTTCCACATTTACTGGTTTCCCCTTGTGCACATATTGCATTCACAGTGCTTATTCTTGCTAACAAACAAGGCCACTAACCCTTCGTAGGAGACACCACAGGCTATAACTGGCTACTGACCCATGATATCTAAAGACCATGCCAGAGAAATTCTATTCCGGTCAGCTCATCTTTTTTTAACCAATCTTGCAGTTGAGAGGTGTTAGCATGGAAATGTCTATCCTGAACACTCAGACCCCAAATCTCACTAAATCGGCACCTAAGCAACCCCAGGCAAATTGCATCGAAAATTCCACTGTATGGACATAAGCTGAAATAAATATACTATATAAATGCACACACACAAGCTGAGCACCTCTCAGGTGACTGGGAGCTGTAAGGCTATAGACGCACTCATCAAGCATTACTAGTATTTATTGTTATTTGTATTACAACACCACTTCGAGGCATCAATCTCGATTGGGCCCCATTGTTCTTGGCACTATACAAACATTTGGTGCCTGAGCAAACCAATTGGAAAGACTTCAGCGGACTCGGCCAGCTCCTTGATCAGACCCCTTTACTCTGCAGGGCCTACAAGCTAAATAGGCAAGACAGATGAAGGATGAGAGGGGGAGAAAAGCTGAAGTGATTTGCTGAAGGTTGCATGGCAGCTCAATGCAGGGCCAAGAGCAGAATCCAGATCTCCTAGTCCAATGGCCAGCACATAGGAGCACTGTCTCTCCCCTGAAGGACAGCAAGAGGTTGTGCTGACTCAAGGCGAAAGCTCAAGGAGTTTTCCAAAGTCTACGGTATTTATGATCTTGGCTGCACTTTAGTCAGTAATGCAATTCTCCGCCCACCCCAATAACACATTTCCCTCCCAAGACAAAGGGCTTTTCCTGGTTTCTCACGGCAGATATGCACAAGCATTTGCAAACTAGTTCTCATGATCCTTTGTTAACTGGGGCCCAAGCTAGAAAGCGGCTTAAAACTACATCATGCAAAAGCAAGGCACAATCATTTTCCACCAAGGCTCCCTTCTTAGAGAACCTCTCTCTTTTGTCCAGCATCACATTCAAATGTGTGCATACCTACTAAATAATGCAGCCATCTCAGTGCGGTAGCAAGACGCTGGCAGTTATCCCTGACTGCAATGTGAGAAAGAATTTCTCCCTGTCAAACGGAGGGTTAACTTTCTCCTTGTTGGTTCTTCAAGGTGACCTGCTAGGTTTGGGCTGTTTCCTTTTGTTAACAGTCTACTGTAATCAATTTCCTTTAACTGGTTCCTGGAGGTGACGGGAACCCAGCTGTTTGTCTTTTAAAATACCCTTACCAGTCAGGGCTGGCTTCTGGTAATAAATCATTCACTCCGATTCTGCCTCGTATTGATTAGAGCTCAGCAAGCAGAGCCTTGATCGCACCACTCCCCATGTTTCCCCGAACGCACACGGTGGTATTTAGGTTACTGGTCCCTACACTAGCACCACAGGCTGGTTCATTCTAGCAATGGCAATGGGAATTTCTGACAGCTGTCCAGGGCTATTCCATATAACTTTCCCATATAGGTCTGATGGTCCTGGAATCTCCCTAGTCTGCAAATGAAGCAGATTGAGCCCTTCCCACCACCTCTCCTGGGGTGAAATTCACTTCTATGCAGTGGTCCAGCTCTAGAATTTAGGTGGCACCACTATTTGGCAGTGATCTCAAGCGCATTTCTACAAAGCCAGTATCATTCATTCCTGTGCCATTCTGTTGAAAGAGAAGGAACTGCCCACATAAGAGAACTTGGGAACAGCTGGGCACAGCTCTTCAGCTAGCAGAAACTGGCAAAATCCCACTCACTTCAATAGATGTGAACCATGTGAGGGTCAGCTCCCACAACCTTCATACAGTAATCTGCATTTACAAAGAACACTTTAAACTAAGAAATATGGAAGAGTTAACTAGTGCTGTATAGTGCTTGGAAAGGAAACAAAGAGAGGTTAGCAGGTTTCAGGAGTGCAGCAACCACAACTAAAGGAGAAGATGATTATTTGATTTTCAACGGATATAAATATTAATATATTATTATAGCATAGAGCTCTCCAAGATCTCAGGCCTGTACGATATTTAGCTTAGCCAAATTAGGTCTTAGGAGAAGTTAGCTATATTACACAGTTAATTTAATAATAAATCTGTTGAACCTCTGTCTTTGTCATATGCTGATGTTTTGAAAATAAGTGCTGCATTTGGGTAATAACTTCTACAAGAGATCCGTTGGTAAGGGCAGTGAAAAGCACCTGTTACTAGAAGGTAACAAATGTTAACAAGAATAATGGGAAACAACAAGTTAACCTATGGAAAACAGGGCACCCTGGAGGTAGTGGGGGGTGGAAGTTCAAACACAGAACAGGGGCTAAAACCATCATAAACATGTATGAACGCCAGTGGGCATTGGCGTAAGACATTATAAAAGCATATCCCAGCCTCTGTGCCTTGGAGAGGGAGACATCAGGATGACAATTATGACAAGGTGGTGACTAACACTTTGGGTTTTTCCAGAAGGCACAGTGTGAGTAATGTAAAAACTATGAGTTCTGTGTTGGTCTCTCTCTCCCCTTTACCAGATTGCAGTGTGCATAGTATTTGTTTGGTCAGTTAATGGAAGTAATTATAGGAAGAGCGGTATGTAGTCTCTGTTGTGAGGAGGGTCCGCCCCTTCTATTGTAATCTCTCTACTGTAGTCACTCTTGGGCACTGAACTCTCACAGATTAAAGTAGGTGTAAACCCTCACCTTGGGGAGGGTGATTGGTGAAAGTAACCCATAACTATAGATGGGCTACAGCAATATCCAAACAAGATAACTCTGGAGAATGCACACTGGTCACCAGACAGGCTTATCCAAATATAAAGCAACATATTATGGGATAGAAGTGGAAAGGCAGCCTGATGTGGTATAGTTCATTCAAAATAGGGTGCATCTACGTGAACTGTAACTCAACTGAGAGTAGCGTTATGTTGCTTCCAAAGCAGATTAATCCAAGTGGATCAGACACTAGATAAACTGAAAAAAGAATTTTGGTGTGTAGATGCAAGTTAGTTTATGCCCAAAAATCCAGCAGTCAGCACAAGAAAGATGCCCTTCATTTATATAGCATGCACTTTTAAATAAAAATCAGATATGTTTTGTAACTTCTATACATTCCAGAAGGGTTAGGAATCAATTTATTATATCATGGAAATGAGGATTGTGACAGACAGGCTTTTCAAAGATATTCCAGTAAATTGCCCAACTGAATAAGTTTACATAACTTTGGAGTCCATGGTGTTGATGGAAAAGTTTATGTATTATTGTGAGATTGAATGTAACTTCAGTAGGGTGAGAATGGCTAATATAAATCTTGGGGAGTGTTATGAGTTTCGAAGGACTATTTTAAACAACGTGCCAGACATGGAAGAACTTTTGGGACAAACAAATTTAGAGGGAGTTTGAGAGGAAATACCTGGGAAAGATGAATGCAAATTCCCCCCTCCAGAGTCAACCTCTTGAAGCTACACCCTGAGAAGAGAAACATTGTCTGCTGAAGATCAAAAGCCCAAGTCATACTGCCATATAAAGGAAAAAGATTGATTCACAGAGGTATTTCTTGTGGGTTAAAGCAGTTATGAACTTTGTAACCCCCCCCCAAAAAAATCCAATCTACCAGAGCCCTGGGAGTTTGGGGTGAGCTCCAGTTCCCTTATTAGCACACAGATTATTTTGTTTTTAAAGCTGTTTTCTGTGTAACGCTTTCACTTTAAGAATAAACGTGCCTGCTTAGAAAAAGCTATATGGTAACTGGACATCACAGCCGCTGGAGAGAAAGCAGGGTGCAAATGCCAGCTATTTTGACCAGTTGCCTAGCTCAGAACACCACACTATATGTGGAGAACACTGCAGACTGGGAAAAACCAGTCAGGAAGGGGAGACACACCGGTTTCTTTCCAATAGTCAGGACAACTAGGAGCTGGCAGAGTAGAAGCAGTTGCCCTTGTTGGACTACAGACAGGGATCATAAGTGCAGTTGCCCTGATCTCTGACAAAACTTATCCATCAGTGCCTCTGCCTGTTCACACAGCATTCATTTTGTTGGCAGAGCACGTCCACGCTTGGTGCTCTGGCATGGCTAATGAAAGCAGTGCACCGTGGGCAGCTATCCCACTGTGCAACTTGCCACCTGGGAGTTGTGGGAAAGCAGACAGGATTGCAATGCATCATGGGAGCAAGTTCAACATCCCATAATGCACTGCTCTCCATACCATTCGATGGGTTTCCAGCTGTGTTTTGCAGCATTTTTCAATAGCTCCCCTTCACTGTGTGGCCACCCTCTGTCTGAAAGGAGAGATTGTGCTCTGCTTTCCACTGGTGTGGTCAGCATTCTGCACACATCACAAACAGTCATGCAGTAGATCATGAGCTCCCCCCCGCCCGGTAACAGGAATCCAAGTGCCTGACCTGCTGTGTGCCATGGAAAGAAACCCTGGATCACTGTCAGCATTCATTGAGCAGCTGCAGATGGTGGGCCAATGCTTTTGGACATAAAAAAGGACTGAGTGGTGGGATGATATTATGCAAGTCTGAGATGAGCAGTGACTACACAACTTTTGAATGCACAAAGCCACCTTCCTGGAACTGTGTGGTGCTCGCCCGTGCCCTGCAGTGCAAGGAGACCCGAATGAGAGCTGCCCTCTCTCTGGAGACGCACATGGTGATCACCCTGTGGAAGCTGGCACTCCCAACTGCTATCAGAAAATCCACCTTGGAATGCATTATGGGCCATTAATCACATTCTGCTATAATAAACTGACTTGGAAACAGGCATGAAACAGTGGAGAGCTTTGCCACCATGGGATCCCCTAACTGTGGCTGGGCAATAGATGGTGCACACACTCCAAGTTTGGCCCCAGACCAACTTGTGACAGTATGGCAATAGAGAGGGGTACTTCTCTATGGTAATGCAGGGCCTCGTGGATCACCATGGGCATTTCACTGACAACATAGGCTGGTCAGGGAAGGTGCATATGACACCTATCTTCAGGAACACTGGCCTCTACAGAAAGCGAAAGATTTCAATGAAGGATGTTGAAGTGCCCAAAGAGATCCTGGGAGACCCAGCCTACCCCTTATTGCCATGGCTCATGGAGCCCTAAAAGGACAAGTTTTACATCAGCAAGGAGCATTTCCAATAACAGGTGAGCAGGTGCCACTGATCATTGGGCAGGTAACACTGGCGCTGCCTTTATGGCAGGTTAGATCAATGTGAGAAAAATATTCCACAGCAGGCAGCGATAGCCTGGGAGCTCTGTGACATTTGTGAAGTTAATGGTGAAGAGTCACCCCCAGGGTGGAAGGCTGAGGTGGATCCCTTAGCAGTGGAGTTTAAGCAACCAAATCTCCGGGCTCTTAGGAGCACGAGGGGGGGAAGGGAGCCATTTGAACCAGGGGGGCCTTGAGACTTTAGAAAAAAAGACACCTTATTGCTGTTATTGCCAAACATCCCTGTGCCATGCTCTGTGCACTGTCAGCGTAGATGATTCCTGGGCGTGGTTTGAACTCTGCAAATGATGCCATTGCCGCGGTGTAGGAGACCAATAAAGATTGCTTCTCTTTCAGAAAGGACGTCTTTATTAATTAACATCACATACAAACACGGGGCTGGAAGGGAGAAATTGAGGGGCAGTGTGGACTCAGCTGTGTGTAACTCAAGCTCTCATTTAGGCAGCTGTCTGAAGAGGTGAAGTGAAAGGGGCACCAAGATGGGAAGGGAGTTTGGAAGGAACATTGGGTGAAGTTTGGGGAGGGCATGGTAAGCAGTTCCTCATCAGCTGCAGGGGAGGCAAGTATGCATTAATTCAGTCCACAGTATTAGGGACTTTAACAGCTCAGTTTGCTCGTACATGGCTTTTATGATCTGCTCGTGACCTTCTCTAACACTTGCTCCTGGTTCTCCCCCCTCTCCTGCCTATCTATTTTGTGAGTTTCATATACACTGTCTCCACGCCGTGTTCTTCTTTTTCTGCCTGAGGCTTGGAGCATCTCACGAAACATCTCTACACCTCCTGCAGTCACTTTATCATCGGAGAGAGGCTGGTGTGTAGAGGGTATCCCTCAAGGCCACATCTGTAGAAGCACCACAGAAGCATGACTGTTTGTGCACTAACAGCATAAGTGCATTTTACCACCAAAAAACCATTCACTGTCCCCAGCAAGCCCACAGCTCAGAGAACGCCCTGAACATGGTGAGTTCTGCTCTAAGAGGGGCTGAGGATGGGGAAAAAGGGCCTGGCTGGTTAAAAAGATCACTGCAGATAGCTAGGGACAAAACTGCACATTCTGCTACTATTTTCCACAGGTAGGGGTCATAGAGTGAGATCGGCTTTTGAGAGTAAGCGAGATGGTAGGGTGCATTGCCTCCATGGGAGCAGATTCAGACCAGGTCCATAAACTGCATGCCCGGGCACTGCTTTGGTCCCTGCACAAGTCATTGCTGCAGGAAAGTTTCTTACAACAGGCGAAGGCACAAAGCAGCACTGACAAGGAACCTTTGCTAAGGATTGGCAAATACTTCTCAGAGTTGGCTAGAGATCGCTGGAGGATTCCCATGAAATCCCAGTGGACATTAATACACACTTTCCTGCCACACTGCCTAGCTGTACGGGAGAATGGGGAGCACATGCAAACACAGCTACTCTTGTACATTCAAACCCCTTCCACTAGTTGCAAAATAAAAAAGGTGTGCATCATAACAGAGCACCGTGAAGTCAAGGTCACCACTTACCAGAGCTCCCCTTTCCTGAATCCAGCATACCAGCGCAGGAGGGCTGGGACTGGCTCAAATGCTCTGGGGTCGAGAATTGGTCCTGGCTCTTCACAGCGCTGATTGATCGTCTGTCCTGCTCCACCTTGTCCTTCAACTCAACCTCATCCTCAGGGTTGACTCCAGTGTCTGTCGTCTCTGCCAGAGTATCCATGGTTCTCTTGGTGCTGGCGGTGGGATTGCCACCAAGGATGGCTCCCAAATCCTTATAGAAATGGCAGGTCTTTGACACAGCATCAGAGCAACGGTTTGACTCCCTAGCCTTGTGGAATGCCTGCCGCAGCTCCTTGATTTTTACATGGCACTGCAGCCCTTCTGCACCGTGCCATGAGAAATCCGACCATGGGTATCTAAGTTCCTACAGCTGGAGTGGAGCTGGGACTGCACAGCCTCCTCTCCCCAAATGCTCAGCAGATGCAACAGCTCCTGTGTGCTCCAGACTGGACAGAGTTTGCTGTGTGGGAGCCACCATGGTCAGCTGGGAAGATGTGACATGAGCTCTCCATGCTGACCAAGCAGGAAGTGGAATTTAAAAAGTTCCCAGGCCTTTAAAAGGGGAAGGGATGGACAGATGCAGGGCAGCAGATTTCAAATTCAGATTCAACCACAGTGGTCACTGTCACGCGGGCTGCATTAGGAGGGGGGGGCATTTGTGTTATGTAACATTAATATGTCAAAATCGTAGTGATTCATGTAAGACATACCATGTCAGGTACTGTTAGAAAGGTTATAATATGCTGAATAAGATGGTAATATTTGTGTTCATGTGTAATATGTGTAAGGAAAGTTATGGAGATCTTTGATATCCCTGTATTTCAAACTGTGCTGTGGAAGACACACCCCAGACGGAGAGGCGGCAGGACAATAGCTTGCTTAATAGCCCATTCAAGGCCTTATCAGAAGCCAGAGGCCCGGGAAGAAACTAAAGGCATACCTGAAGAGTTACCAGGATTGGCCCATGTGACTATGGACTTCATTTTGGTTCCAGTAAAGTTCCACAAGCCACATGGCCAGAAACAGAGGGTATATAAGATCAAACCACAGAAACCATTTTGTCTTCGTCTTGGTCTTTGCCTTGTGTCCTTGTTCCTATCCAGCTGCGGACACACCTCTGGATTAACACACTTTGCAACTGAACTAAAGGACTTAGACCCATCCAGGTACTGGATGTACACCAGAGGAACTATACAAGCCTGCAACTCCACAATTGTTCTAGAAACCTGATGTATATGGACTTTCAAATCATTTGTATATCTCTGATTGCTTTAAGCCTTTAACACTTCTCTTATTGTTTGTTTTTCTTTTACTAATAAACCTTTAGTTTTAGTTACTAAAGGATTGGCTGGCAGCGTGGTATTTTGGGTAAGATCCAAACTTATAGTGAACTGGTACTGTGGCTGATCCTTTGGGATCAGAGGGAATCTTTTAGTAAAGAGCACAGAGTTTAAATAACTGGCCTCTTTACTGGACCTAGTGTCAGTTTGGGAGCCAGAGACTGAAATGCAGTAAAGGGGGCTGTGTGTATTTGCACAGTGGCTTCTTGATAACCAGTGTGGGGGAATCAGAAGCACTGTTTGTGGCTGGTTGGGAAGTCTGACTGCAGTGTCACCCACCAGTGCTGGGAGAATTTGCTCTCCTTTTGCAGCCTGCCCTGACCCTGGCATTATCAGTGGGCTACCCTGGGCACGGACGGGTCACAGTCACAATGAGCATTGTGGGACATTGCCTGGAGGCCATTTACCACATCATAACCAAGTGCAGCATCTACACCGACAGTTGCCAAACTTTGCCGCAAAAAGCTGTACCCCTCTCATTGAGGTGGTTTTATTTTGTCGCCAGATCAGGGGAGTGGGCAGTGAGGGGAGCACTGCAGTGTGTTCACCACTGTTTTGGTGCAAAAAGCTGACTTTGGTCAATAAAACGCTAATATAGACCAAGCCTAAGTCTGGGACAGGTATCAGTAGGAGATTCTCCTCATCTTCAGGCTAATGCTTTCATAGGTCTAAAGAGTTTGACGGAGACACTCGCTATAGAGACTGGGGTAGCTCTCTCGGCTGGTTTACAATCGTTAGACTTTGAAGGATTAAACTAAACCAAACCCCGTTTGACATTTCAATTCATAGCAACAAAAACCGATGGGAAAAAATCTAATCTTCTATGAATCATAAACCACTTGTAAGAACAATGCTCCTTGATTTTTCTATCACATGTTCTACTGAGCAGAAATTCCACTTGACCTGCTATTAAAAAAATACCGCTGCTCAAGTGAGACAAGCAAACACCCGCCACCCCCCTGAAATCCCTGAAAAAGTGCTTTTTCTAAATTTAAGTTAGTGGCTGCTGGTTTATGGTCACTGTGCCCAGTACCTTAAATGAAAGGCTGTTCCATGAATCTGGGTCAGTGCAGAATGTAGAAATTACAGGGATCTCTGCTATGACAGCTATTCCAATCACATGCCATTCTCTTCTAGAACATCTGTAGATCTGATCTTACAAAGGAAGATTGATAGTTGTTTTAATGTTACAGAGGGGGAAACTGAAGTACAAGATGTGATGAGACTTGCTCAAAGTCACACAACAGGTGAGTAATGGAACCAAGACAACCAGCAACGTCTCGACTACAACCCCAGCTCTCTATCCATTGGCCCATACAGCTAAACAGCTATGAACAATAACCAAGCAGATAAAAAGAGGGTCTCCTGACTCAAGTTTGGAGTCTGGGTCTGATTACAGATTTGTCTTCAGACAGAGAGTCTAGGCGTTCTGTATGAAAGGTCATTCCCCCATCAAATAGCATAAGTACATGACGATCATACTGGGTCAGATCAATGGTGCGTTTAGTCCAGTACCCTGTCTTCAGACAGTGGCCAATGCCAGGTGCTTCAGAGGGAATGAACAGAATCGAATCAAGTGATTCATCCCATCACCCATTCCCAGCTTCTGGCAAACAGCAATCGCTGTCCATCTTGACTAATAGCCATTGATGGATCTATCCTTCATGAAATTTAGTTCTCTTTTCAACCCCAGTAGTCTTGGCTTTCACAACATCCTCTGGCAAGGAGTTCCACAGGTTGGCTGTTGTGTGAAGTACTTCCTTTTGTTAGTTTTAAGCTTGCTGCCTATTAATTTCATTAGGTGACCACTCCAGCATCTCCCGACTTTGGAGAGGTCATTAGGCATTGTACGACATTGCTTAGATAAATCCTAGAATCTGCAATTAATTTAGTTCCAGCTCCATTGATAACATCTGGTCTTTATTTCAAACAATTGTAATTTTTTAAAACAGAAATTTCTTTGTTGTGTATATTATAATCTTGAAAGCCTTCCAGGGCATGCTTAATCATCAGATTTGTTCTACTGCTCAGAAGACTACACGTCTGCTGTTTCCTATGCTCAGTGGCTCAGAAAGGTATGTTTTGCAAAACCTGTCTTGCGTAGAAACAAGACAGTATCCATTTAAATAGTCGGTGAGCCCTTTATTGGTGCTGTTTCATTTTAGAAGCCCCCCCCCCAACCCAGCCAGAAGAGCAGTGTAACTGCACCTGTGTGGTTTTCATATTATGTTTGTTGTATAAGAGCAAAAGACAACAGCACGCTACGGGCGGAAGGTGCTGGCCGCATAGCCTAATTGCTCTGTGGACACAAAGGGCTACAGAGCAAAAGGCCTGATCCAACATTAAATCATAGGAGTCACATTAGGCTCTGAAAGAGCAAACCACCAATATGCTCTGCCCACAAGATCCAAACCCTCCTCTTTAGGGCCAAACCCAAACTCACTACTGGATTGGGCAAAAATTTTGCCTGTGGATAAGTTACCCCATAACCGCAGGGTTACTGTCTCCTTTTCTGAAGCAGGTGGTGCTCGCCCTGCCAGAAACAGGATATTTGTAGCACACTGTCCCCCGGGCTGATCCAGCCTAGCAATTTCTATTTCCCACAGCAGGACCAAACCCAGCAATTCTTGGAAATGCTTTGGGTGATTCTTTTGACATCAATTTTGTCACAAAGAACAGGCCCCATTCTCCCTTCAGTGACCACAGTGCAATTCGCCCTGAATTCAATAGGAGACTTATCTGTGGAAAGCAGGCCTTGTGTGCAGTCGTACAAACTATTCAAGGTATTTCACCCATCCAGCCTGCATCACATCTGAATCGATAATTAACCCCTGCCCAAGTCTCACTTCGAGCATTCAGAGGAAAGAATCTGGCATGTTGCGTAACTCCACTCAAGAATTAATCTGAACAGCATTCCTTCAAGGAATAGATCTGCCTGCACAGCAGAGTTCATTAGGTTGAGAGAAGGAGAGAACACCCCAATTCTTCCCTCTTCAAACACTACAATGTTATGGATGCAGGGAAACTTACTGGAAATTAAAGCCCATTACAGACCAGGAGAGTGGCTGCTATGTGAACAGGCAGCAAGGTCCTGAACTCAGTCCTCTGCTGCGTGTGGCTTTCACCGTTTTTAGCTCTGTTTGCTGCAAGGAGTTGAGGATGCAGAAGGAACCCAAAGGGGCACAGCTTGCTGCCCAGACTAAAACACAGGGGAGAGAAGCTAAGCCAGGTTTTATTTTAAAACAGCCCCTGGGCTAACAATTATATTGGCCCCAGCCTGGCTCAAACCTCTTGCAGGATGGTTGCTGGCCCCAAAATAATGAGAAAAATGCCTAAGGGAGATGAAAATATGAGTGATGGGAGTCATTTAATTAAAGCACAAGTTCAGACTGAGCCATGCAGACAACAATCTAGTCCAGAGATCTCAGTCAGAGCCTCCAATGCTGTGGATTCTTCTTTTGGGGGAAGGACTAAGGGATTTGGTAACGAGGAGGAAAGCATGCAGTCAGCAAAGGCCCTTCTGGGCTGTGAATTAGTTACAAGGGGCTGCAATAGACAATAGAAAACCAGACTGTGGTGATTGACATTACTTCCTAGGGCACCTCCAGGACTAAGGAGAGAAAATGCCGCTGGTGCTGCTCAGAAACAAGTCTGGGAAAAGAGGGCAAAGGATACAATCAGATTTATGGACCAGATGGTGCCAGATACAGATGGTAGGTTTTGCAAATAATGCAGTGTCTTATCAAAATCCATGAAGAGCAAGGGAAGGATCCTTATCTTGCATACATGGAGATTAAGACTTCGGGAGAGTAAGCAAGCCGAAGACAG